>JACEOJ010005749.1:0-99031 GCA_013761285.1 Campoletis sonorensis | reverse complement strand
AATGCAGTAATTGCTTTGGTTAAAAGGTACTGGTGGGCATCAATCCGAGGACGACGGTTACATGAGTATGAATGGGCGCAAAGCGAAAATGGCATTGGTAGCATTGCGTCCGGTACCTGATTGTCCTGAGCCACTTCAAGAAACAACGTCAGGTCCGGTCGTCTCGTCGAGTCTTTTGCCAGTCACGACGCAAGAATTTCCTCCACCCCCGGAGGAGGCTGAGCGTATAATTTCCACGCTTTTGCCCATGTGAGTGTCTTCAGACTATTCTCTTCCTTTCCTTCTCTCTCTCTCTCTCTCTCTCTCTCTTTAACACACACACACACGCGCATATACACTTTTCATTGCTAAAAGTGGCTCGCTTAACCTACCTTGCTGCATTTTCATCTTTCGTTATGAAACTCAACGCTATAGCGTAGACGCTTCGAAACAACGACGCTAGAGAGCGGTTTATGGTGCGGTGCGCACGACTACCCTTTACTCGTTCTCCTTCAAAATTGGGAGAGCGAGAGAGAAAGAGAGAAAGAGAGAAAAGAGGGAAAAGAGAGACAGAGAACAAGAGCGTGAGGCCCCCCTCACGATCGATCGGTCGTGCCCGCGGGAGAGAGAGCCGCCACGTCGGCGGCGTTTCCGCACCCGACGATTTTCGCATTCCCTTTCTTCCGCTAACACGCTTTCTCTCTCTTTCTCTCTCTCTCTCGCTCTCTCTCTCTTTCTTGTTAAAGCCGGGTCCCGGACCCTCCAGTATTTTCCTTCTCATCCCTTGACTCCCTTAATCCCTCGCAGCCTACTGAATTTATCGTTTTCTCGTTTGCTATACCAGCAAATCCGTAGATAAGTCGCTGTGTTGGATATGTAACATGTATATGCCTTCATACGAGTTCAAGAATATATTTGTATGTATCTTTGGACATATAGAAGCCTTATTTGGATTACTCAGAAATTTTACCCAACATTGACGATATATTTACTCAGCGCGAGGAAAAAAGTTCTTTCATTCAGCTAATTTATTATATTCACGGCTGAGAGAACGTGATGACTTTTCCGGTCTATTGACTAATTTTTGATTCCACTCCCTAATTCGATTGAAGTTTTATCAATTTCATAGAAAAACGTTGTTGAAAAATTCAAACTTTTCAATAATTACCCTTGCGGAATAAAAACGGAGAACAACTTTGGGTTTTGGCTCCTTTTACTATGCCGGATATAAATTTTCATGGAAACGAAATAACATTTCGGTGGAAATTTCATTCATTATTTCATGAAAATTTACATTTCGCAACGTAGAAACTGGACAAAGTCGAAGGTTCTCCATTGTTCAATTCCGTGCTGGTAGTTTTTTTCAGTTTAAAGTCTTTTCTGTACAGAGGTACATTGTTATGAAATACAAAATATACATTTCTTTATGCATTCGAACAGACGATGTCATAATCATGAAAAAGCTTAAAACTTCTAAGAGATGTTGATGGCCTTTATTTACATAAAGTAGTTTTGGAGAATTTATTGGCTGTAAAAAGCTTGATTATCTCGTGAAAATGATCGTAAAATTGCGTGGGCGGTATATCTACCCACCTAAGAAGTATTACACTCCAGGGAAATCAATGTCGAGATAAATAATGAATTTAGTGTCGTTGCATCTCACTCACTGTTATTTATGACGTGTATTTTGCTTGAATACGGTGCTCGCTCAGAGCTGCGTAGAGTCTAAAAGGCTGAAGATGATAAACAAAGATTCATCACGAGTGACATTTATCCGGGTGCAAAACTGTAGGAAATAATTTAATTCAACGAAAATGAGAAAAAATGATTAGAAGAAAACTTCTTTTTCGATTCCTCACTGGATAAATCTTTGATCTAATGCCAAAGTTTCTGTCCCATTTACTTATTATTTATCCTCGAAGTAATAATTTAGCCATTTCTATGCTATATCTACAAAACTGTAATAAGACGTAAAGTTGGATAGCCGGTAAAATGCCTTGCCAAATTGTGAGCAAAAGAATTGTCAGGGAAAAGTTGTCCCATCAATCTAACGTATATCATTAAATAACGTCAACCCCATGAAATGTATTTGCCCCTTTCCCGCTTCCCAAACTCATTAGCTCTTTAAGAAATTTGCTTCTCTTACGAGTTCGGATCTACAATCAATTATATTATCCGACAGGGTATCCCCGAACAACTCGTCCAAAAGGACGAGCGTCAAGAGTTCATCCCTGAGGCAGAGTGGAAGAAGAGATCAGACTGGAGGATCACGCTCCAATGCGAATTCTGTTCGAGGCTCGGAAAACTCAGTCTCGTCTTCCTTGCAACATCAGCGAGCAATACACGATCCGGCAACGAGCCAAACTACCCTCGTGAGTATATAAACAGTATCACGCTTTCACCAATCCTCTTGCCCCCTCCCTCATCTTCATATTACTTTATATATCTATAAGCAGATCTGTGGAAATGCGCGAAAGTTTGTTGCGTATGTGTATATTCTTAAAGAATAGTTTTTTGTTGTCGAGAAAGTTGTGGGGTGAGAGGGGGGAGGGAGAAAGGGAGGAGGTCGTTATACCAACGATAAGAGTAAAACGCACGATCTTGATCCAAATCTCATCGATCCACCGGTTTATATTACATTCATTCTTATTCTTTTTCTTTTATTTTTTTAGCCAAAGACCAGACATCGTCGACCATACGGATGGTGGGAGAGAAGGGGAGAGAGCGTCGAGAGAAGCAGCGGTGGAAGCCAAACTGGCAGAAATTCAATCGAGAAATTTGCCAGTCTTCCATACGACGCCAGGGTCGTTTCCTACGATTGGATACCCGGTATCGTGGCTAATTCCGGACGCACAAATACAACGAGAAGTGCTCCAATAAATAATCATCATTATCTCCAGCACAATTTATCGCAACAACAACAACAACAACAACAACAAAATCAAAGGCTTTACAATCACTTTCAACATCACCATCATCATCAGAATAATCATCATAATCATTATCATCAACAATCGGAAAAACGCCGAGAAGCAAACTCCTCGAGACGACGACGACGACGTTCTACCGAAGACATTGATGTTAAATCGAGAAATCACAATCGTATCAACGACAGTCCCGAGACCGATGATAAACACTCCTCGAAAGATAACGATCTTAATCCTGATGACGATCTTGACGACGAAAGGGCAAGGATGCCCAATGAAATGAGCAAATCAAGCTCCGCCGAAGAATGCGGCAGAATGATCGCCACCCGAGCCATCGAATCACGATCCGATCGTATCAATGGTGCCGAATCCGATTCCTCTGAGGCAAGATTCTCCGAGAGAAGAAGAAATTCCGTATCCGGCAGATCTTCCATACCTCGCTCCAGCTCCGTCAGCGTCGAACGTTTTTCCATGAGGGCTAATTACGGCGGTGGTGATTCGTCCGATTTTTCACGAGCTAATTCAACCTCCAACGAACGATTCAATTCGGACTTTTCTCTTGCCGTTGCCAGCGCGAGCTCCAACGATCGCGTCTCCGTACCATCCTCCGATCCGTTCTCACTCAGAAATCTCGATTTTGTCTCTCTGTCTCTACTCGGCCAGCGCGCCGACTCTAGCGAAAGATTCTCCGACGTTTATTCCACGAGGAATTCCGATTTCTCGACCAGAAACTCCACCGATTTTAGGACCCAGTCCGAAGAGGAGGAACGATTCTCCGATGACTCCCTCGAGGAATTGTTGCCTGCACCAGGACCACCCATCGCCAAAAGACATTCCATCGCTTGGGAAGTCTCCCTCGAGGAAGATCCACTCTACGCTCCTGGCAGCACCAAAGTTGTGGGTAGAAGGCGACGAAGAAGCAGCGATGTTTCCAGTGAGCATTTAAAAAAAAAACTGTTCCGGTTTTTACTCTGAGCTGAATTAAAAATTCACAAACATATTTTGATTCTAACACACTGTAGTATTTACTTTTTGTTGTGAAAATTTCGTATTCATCACAAAAATGTGTTGTTCGAGTTCAATCCTTGAAAAGTTCCTTTCATGTTATGAATATTGTATTTAAAAGTACGAGGTTGTGATTTTCTCATATTTTGTAAGTCGATTGGTGCCAAAAAAAAGAGAAATAATAAAAATGTGAAAACTTTACTTTTCAGGTGCTGGTTCGATATCGAAACTTCGTGACTTTGACGATTGGCAAGATCCCCGGCAATCGACGACTGACGATGATCTTGTATCACCGTACTCGGATTCATCTACGAACGATCTCGATCGTATTAATCCACGTGATTTATCAAAAAGTGGTACTTACGTGATACGAAGGGGTAGAAAACGGGAGAGAAAGCCCCTCGTGCCAAAAATCGTTTCACCAACGGAAACAAAAAGTCTGAGCTCGTTCGGTAGTCGGGAGCTCGATCGTCGACTTACTGACGCTTGTGGAAAACGTTTCTCGACGACGTTCGACGATATAAAGAGTCTTTTGCGCGAAGGAAGATTGGAAGGTCTCGACGAGCCACCGCCAGACTTTGTACCCCCGGCGCCGCCGAATCTCGTTCGAGTTGTGCCACTTTCAGCGGTTGACGATGACGATGACGAGGACGAGGAGAGAGATGAGGAAGCTGACGCTGATGCGGAAGCCGATAACGACGAGGACGACGTGGACCACGTCGATGCGGGAAATAATCGTCGACGTGCAAGTCAAAAGTCCGAACGTCACGATAATGTTGAAGACAAAGTTTTTCCACGATTGCCACCCTCTCCTCTCGACGAACGTGAAGAAGAGGACGAGGAGGAAGAACGAGAGGCCGAGGAGGACGAAGAAGAGTCCGCGAAAACTCGAGCATTGGAAAAATCCAGTGGAGCATGTAACGGTGCTCCTCTTGCAAGAGGAAGAAATTCCGTAACGACCTCCAAAAGCCTTGACATCGGTACTAATTTCTCACGAGACCGAGAAATCGGTCTAATTGGTGGGAATGTCACATCCGCCGTCTATACCGCCTCTCGTAGATCATCGAGAAAATCCGTAGCCGCTGACAGGACCGAAGGCAAAATTCCCGTTAATATATTGATCGAAGATCAGATCGTGAAGAAAGCACTCAATGAAAATCGTCGCCAGCTCGAGAGAGTCAGTGACGAGATCAAAGAAATTGAAAGCGTTAAGAAAAACAGCGAGGCTTTCATTACCGACGATGTTAACAAACGAACAAGAAAAATAAGTGTGGAATCTCGGACAAATAACGATTTACTCGTCACCTCCAAACGCAACAGTTACGAGGCTGATACTTCTAATGAAAATCTACGAAAAAGAATCAACGAACGTATTTCCCAAAATCAACCGCTTTTACCATCTACATCCGTTATTAATTCCTCTTCGTTAAATCCACGTGAAACTGATGTTCGTGGTAACAATATGCAAAATTCACTCGACTCCGAAACATCGAAAACAAGCAGCAGTGGATCCGAAAGCGCAGACTTCGACAGGCCACCCAGACGATCTACTACCAATGGCTGTAAATCCTCGAAAACGGATATTTTTTATTCTTCCGATCGTAAAATTCCAAAACATCAGCTTCAGAATGGCCAAATATTGGAAAACCGTAAAATCGATCACAAGGAAATCGAAAATGTCATTGACGCTATTCTCGAGGATTCGAAAAATCCTGATTTTCAGGTAATTTTAAGATTACTTTTTCAACCTTCCTTATAAACATTCTACTCAGTCCTATCTAAAATATATAAATATCTTTGATTTCCACAAAAGTTCAAATTAAGATAATTTTTTTTTCAATTATTGAAGATTGACATTAATGCTCCGTTCCGTTGGAAAAACCGACGGTTTCAATTTTCATAAAACCGAACAGAAAAACTTAAATGAACGGCGTAATCGAATTAGTTTTTTCAACAGGTCAGCGTCGAGGTTCTCGAATTTCCACCTCTTCCACCATCGCCAGTGGAGGAAGCCGACGAGGAAAGCTCGGACGTTGGAAATGGTCCGATATCGACACAAACTACGTCAACAAAAATAAAGCCTAGACAAACGACGAGAACCATGGATGGTTACAGACCTCGTGTGCCGCCTCATCGAGGCGGTTTGTCGATAATCGACGGCAAAGATCACAGTCAGTCGTCCCTTGATACGAGATCCATGGACGCTGGTTTTCCAAGAGGACGTAGAACTACCAACATTGGTAGCAGCTCGAGAAGAGAGGTGCGGAAATAAATTTACACATTCAGCAATTAAACGAAATAATTTAGAACCTCGAAGCATTTCAACTCCTGCTCTTATTCTTGCGACGTCTTTCCATAGATTTTATGGAATGAAGCAGAGTATTCAAAAATTTATCCAAAAGTAATCTTTCGAAAAAGTAAAAAAAATAATGATTCCACAAAATTTGTGTTCGATGAATGAAAATTCCGGCAAAAATGTTGTAGATTTTTTCACTCACCACTGAATATAAGTAAAACTGTATAAGAAAAAAGGGCACAGGGATTCGGGGTGCAGACAAAAAAGAATGAGAGACACAAGAGTAAAATGAATAGAACACTTGAAATCCATTTGCATTTGCTATTTTGCTGCAATGCTGAGCTCCTTAACGAGAATTTCATTAAATGTAAATATACGCAATAGTGAAACTATTACACGAGATCGGAAATAGCGAATGTTTGAAAGAGAATTGGACGCAATTTCGATGGACGATCGGTCCTCGAGACTCGGCAAATCGTTTTCCGCTGATCGATCACGAATCACGAAATTAAAACTATCTCTTCGCTGTGCGCCACTCGAGCTAGTAGGAAGAGGGAATCGAGAGGTTCTGGGCCCTCGACAATTCGTTGGTTAGGAGAATACGCGATTGATACATCTCTGTATCTCGATTTTTTATCTGATCTTTTTTTTTAATGAAAGAGGAAAAAGTACGGTAGCCACTTCGACCAACACACACCGATCGTTCGGTCATAGAGATAGAGAGAGAGAGTTTGGAATTTCTACAATGCAATACAGAATTTTGAAATCCGCTTGAGAACAATTCGCAGCAGGAATTTAACCAGTTTTTTCGCCCTTTTATTCCAGATACCAGTCGAACGACGAACGCTCCCGACCGATTTACCTGGACCGTCGAGACGACGAGCAATGACAACGAAACGACAATCACCGTCGACCGACGGTACAATCGACTGTGGAACCGGTGGCTCTGCAACCGGATGTGTTGCACCTGGTGGCAGTACACTCGGCACCACTGTGCTCGGTGTTGGATGTCCTGGTTCTGGCATGCAAACTTCATGCTCCTTGCCAGAAACTCCCGTTTTTGCCAGAGGCAGCGACGTTCCCAGAACTCCACAACACGCCGGTAATCCCACACAACCACGTCGGCAACCCGGTTGGTATGCTCCGACCACCGCTACCACAGGGTAATTTTCTATTTCAATCGTTACTCGAAAAAAAAAAAAAAAAAATTCACAAGTCGGGCGAAATATTGATCGTCGAATCTCCGTTACAACAACGAAAACGAGAACAACAATTTCATTGTAAAAAGTTATCAGTGATTCGAAACTTCTTTCACTTTCCGAACTGCAATTTTTTTTCGGTGAAAACAGATATAATCTTAAACTCTGATGTTTATTCAACTAAAAAAGTATGCAATCAACGAGAATATTGAACGCAGTTATTTTTGGAATAAAACTAATCTTCTAATTGATGAGCTGCATAACTCAAAAGCTCAGCTGCATTCGTTAAACAGTTTTTTTGAGGTTGCAAAGAAAAAAAACTCACGATATAAGAATTTGAGGAAACAAAAATCGTTGGAGACGTTGTAAAAATCTTTAAAATATTCTCCAACGTTCGTTTGATCAATTTCTATTTCACTATTTCTCTTGAACAGCCTGGCGATATTTAAAACTGTGTTTTTATTAATCTGGTTTCTTTCTATATTTTCAGATACAGGAGAAACAATCCGTGCATGGAACAGGCGATAATAGGAACAGAACTTTTGCGTTTGGCGGGTGGTCCGAATCGTGGATGGTATCCAACGCGTAAGGGTGCAAATCAACCGAGACCAGCGTCGATCGAGCATCTCGAACGTTTGAACAGCGCATACGAGTCAAGATTACCGGGTTCTTCAGGGGATCAAAGAAAACCACTGACACTACCAACAAACATCACGCCCAACAAATACTTCGGCCAAAGTAAGCACAGCTCTGCATCCAGCACTCGCGAGGCGCTACGGAGGGTCACTAGCTTGCTCATCAAAAAAGGTAAGCGCCGGGATTTTGAGTTTATGTTTTGTTTTCATTTGTTTTTATTTTATTCCATTTTCCTGTCCTCTAAACCATTCATTTTGAAGCCTTGACAAATATCCTGAAACCTGGGAATTTATTGCGAGCAGCCGGATAACGAGATTCGATCTCGTCGCAGTCGTCATCTTCGTCATCGCAACAAAAAATGTTTAAACCATGCGACGTACGCTGATCCTCATGATTTCGACGTTTATTTTCTTTATTCCTTTTTTATTTTGATTCGTTCCGTTTTTTTGTCCAATTTTTTTGTTTTGCACATTCGCATTTCGAAAATTATAGCTCGATCCCCAGGTAGTTTGTGCAATCTCTCGGCGGATTATGCTCGATTCTCGGTACGTATGCCGCAGAATGTATCTTCAGCTTAAACGCATATCGTTGTACTTATTAACATTTTTATATCAATTATTCGTCTTTACAAGTCTCGCTTTTTCTATAAATTCAATCTTTTTTATTTGTCTCTCTGTTAGACACAGTCTGACCTCGAAAAATACGAGGACCGGAAGATTTCGGCCGAGAAAATATTGTGACAAATGCACAAATGGCTACACGAGAAATTCTATCATTAAATGACTGTGTCGAAAATTAATCTTTCCACGTGAAAAGCGTTCAAAAAATCTCGGCCAGAATTTTTCTCAAACAGTATTCTCGCATCAGGAACGTGAAATATCGAATTTTTCAATCACCGAAGAAAAATTTCGGGACGATTGAAAATTTGGATTTTTTTAGACTCTGAATCCCATCAATATTTACATTCTAATTGAAATGTGCACTTATATTACTGATGTTCGGCAATGCTGTAGGTTTTAATTACAATTCTTAGATACAGAAGTACAGATAAAAAGAAAAAAAAATTCAAATTTTCGTTGTTATTGCTGCATGCGATAGGTCGTAATTTGCAATTCAAGTTCTCACCTTCGAGACGTTATTGTCTCATGCAAATGACATTGTTACGGGTATTTTCCGGTTCCAACCCCCGCATAGTCTCGATAAAATGCCATCTGTATATTTGTAACGTGCATATAAATACACAATTATTCATACATATAATTCTGGAGTTGTAGAAGACGCGGACGAAAAGGGTACACAAGCTTGTGGCTCCATCTATTCCAGTGGTCGTATCGAGGCCGCGAGGCTCACTCACTGTCTGGCTGAATGTTGGCGACCTTGAATGCGTGACTACGGGGGACAAGGCCTCTCGGAGTCCACGTTACACGTTGTCATTCCATATAAGTGTGGTCGTGTGTGTATTTATCTCTCCGCACACACGAAGAGAGAGAAAAAAAAGCATTTGGATCACATCTTCTTGGCAAAGAGTTCCAGATACGAGGACGATTCGTCTCGATACCATCTGTAGATCTTCGACGAATCCTCGGGCACAAACTTACTCTGTCGTTCCAGTTTATAAAAGGAGCGATCGCGATTGTCCTTTTTCCAACATCTTTTCGTCATTTCCAGTTATTTCTCTTTCTTTCCCACGCACAGTCTTATCTTTTTACTCTTCTCTTGGGTTTTTTTTCTGTCTTTCTCACTCTCTTTCGAACGAACGAACCAACGATTACTGTTCATGTGATACAACAAAAAAATTGCATCGTGTATAATGTACTGGAATTTCCTGTCTCTCTTTCTCTGTCTCTGTCTCTCTCCCTCCTCGGTTTCTCTCGCTCTTTTTTTCTCCCCTCTATCGTCTCACCCCGTTGACCAAGAGGCCTCATACGTTCATAAAGCCGGCCGGCTGGGCCTCGACCGATCGACCGACCGACCGAAAGACCGAAAGACCGTTTGATTCATCTCTCTTTCTCTTTCCTTGTTCTCTCGTTTTGCTCTTTATCTCTCACTACCATAATCGAACGAGCTGACCATAAATCGTCCACTCGCTAGCTCATAGCTGTAAATTTCGTCTCGCCTATTCGTCCTCGAGGTTTTCCATCCCATCTTTTTCAATATTTGTATCCTTAATTCACGTTTTACTACGTCACGCTGGAAATATTGTCGAGAAATATGAACGGAAAATTTCAAGTGCAAAAGCGACCAAGGAAATCAATATTTTTCACGTTTTTTCGCACAGCTTTCAAACTTTTTTTTTTCATGCACCACAAATATAAAATAAAACTGCTCCAGATTTTCGTTTGACAAAAATATCATTTCTTCAACATCGAACTTTCGTTTCGGAGTGGAACGAAATCTTTTTTCATTCTTAACTTTCTGTAGAATTCGACTTTTTTCACATTTATAAATAATTTTTGTCAAGGCTGAGGCCCACACACCTACACAACAATTTATATTGTAAGAGATATTTTCAAAAATCATTTATCATTGTTATAGTTAAAAAGTCAACATTTTGAAATCATTTCCACAAAACCTCAGGGCACATTTAGGCATGAAACTTTTTTCTATTTCAATGAGAATTGTTCTTCCACTTTCTTCACTCCAACTCGTAAATTTTCGGTCAATGCTCACAAAATTCAAACGGTTTTTCGAGACTAATGGGAAAACAAAATATTTCTTATCCTTTCCTTTGGCTCGATTTGCAACATTTTGGCCAAGTCGCCCCGAAAATAATCGTTCGAGTGAAAAACACAGTTGCGTTTATTATAAATTGTTGGGTGAGGTGAATAAAGTTTGTAAATTCAGACGAAGACGTTGGAAGCAAGAAAAACTTTTCTTAGGTTGAATGTTTTGACATGCTTACTGTCCAGAGGATATTTGAAGATTGAAATCAAGGAAATATCATGAAAATTCATCACGACATGATAGCAGTAGACTCTACCGAAGCTTCACAATAAATTAAATGGATCTCGGTCCTCAGAAGACAGCTTGTTCGTTGAAACGTTCAGAAGCCATACATATCTGAATATCTCTGCGAGTGAATAGTCGAAAAGACGGCCAAGAACCTCGAGGACGATAGTTATCGAGTTTTCATAGAACGAGACGGTGAGAGAAAGAAATCAAGATACGGAAAGATGTTTCCACCAGGTTGGCAAGGCTCGATAAGGTTGGCGAGAAATGTACAAACGATTCGCTGCACCGAAACCTCTCGCGACGGACTTTTTCGAGCACTCCTTATCGTTCGTTTATTTATAGAAAGCGAGTCGAGCTTGTTACCGATACGTGTCGAACGGTCGAACCTAATATATAAACCGCATAATGTCATTTCATCTGCTATCGTATCGCGGATGCTCTTCCCTGCATTCAACAAACTGATAAGAAAAATTATTACACAGTTTTTCAAAACAAATACCCTATTAAGAAAACATTCTCTGCACTGGACATTTCGAAATTGCAATTATTCAATTTTATTATCCGAATCTCCCCTCAATTCGTTCTCTCATTTGTTAATCAATTCTTTTCATTATTTATAACCATCTCTTGTTATTGAGCTCAGTCGTTTCAGTTGAAATATAAAAATAGAATTGTTTGTTTCTATCTGAATTTTATAAACATACGATCTCCGGAATCACCCAAATTAGTATTAAAATTTAATACATGAACTTCTGTTTTATTGAAAAGTCTCATTTGAGTCTAAATTCTTTGAATTTTGAAAAAATCCGAGCAGCCCTCAATATGATTTATAATTAAATCGAAAAATCTTCAATAAACTTGGTCATCAAAGTTTAATACGATAATGGAATTTTTCAAGGCATCTAAATATTCGAAACGTACAATATCCGATTTAACTCTGAACATTATTAAATTAAAAACTTGATATATCGCTTCACTTACTACTGTTATTCAAAATTGAACGGATATTAAAATTTATTTCATCACGAAAAATATCAATAAGATTGATAATCAATTAGAAAAAACTTTAATTTTCTTGTTCATAAGAAACGATGATATTTCTTTGATCTCTTTTTCAGTAATTCCATTTACCAACGACGTAATACCGTAATGAGAAAAAAGGCTCATCCACGTTGTATTCTCGTCATTCTTTTTGTTCTATTGTAATGATTGGCTGAAAACCAGAGAATGGCTCAGAATTCATATGAATGCAAGCTGTGTGTACGTTTGTGTGGAAACGTTCCGGGATAAATGTTTTTCGAAAACTTAGTAGTATTGGTTTAAGGGTGAGAGTGGGTGGATGGCGTTACAGGCAATAGGACAAAGTCCTTCTTTTTCTTTCTCGTTGTCTCTGTCTCTACTTTTCCTCCTCTATCTCTTTCTCTTTTCGAGGGAGTCCACAGGGCGACACAAGCTGTTCTCTCGTGACGAGGGGGCTTCGCTCTGTTGCTGCTGCTCACTATGTAACTGCTGACGGTTTTCAGGCAGCAGGAAAGAGTCTATAGTGACAGATACAGCGCGCGCACTACCTTTCTATTGCTTTCTCTTTCTTTCTTTCTCTCGCTCTTTCTCTTCCTCTCAACTTCTCTGACTACCTATGCAATCGTTACTCCTGTCTGCTAGCTCGTCTACCATCGAGCTACTAGTCCAACAACCCCATAGATACATGCCATCATTCTCTAGCTTTCATTTGCTCCAGTACATACTCCAAACTCTTCGATATCGAATACAAGCGACTGAAAGACCCTAAGTCTAAGCAATTTAACCCTGAGATTCCCCCTGTGTTATTGTATTGTTCAGAGCTGATTGTATGTACCAAATTATATTTAAAAAAATATTATTTTTTATTCGTATAAACACGTAAATTTGGTTGCATAAAAAAACATGTTGACGAATAGAGGGAAAAGGTTTTACCTCGTGTGCAATGGACTTGAAACTTTGTACTAGGGAGCTTTTAAAGTTGCTATTCAAAATTCAAAATTGATTGTTACCTTTTTTTCTTTAACAAAAAACGCAGTTAACAAATAATGATTGGAACAATTTTATTTATTGACTAATTTGAATTTCTTTGCAATCGCATTTATTGAGTTCTACGACATAATATTCCAACTTAGTTAGAAATTCATAAAAATTCATTTTCTTCTCGACGTTTTCGGGGACACAATTCATTGCATTTGGAAAACGATTGTGCCTGAAAATTCGTGGAAAATTTATGCGTATTCTTTGGAAAAAATATGTCGACGCAAAGTTTCGTTCTTTTGTGTCATAAAAGAACAAAAAAAATACGATTCGGTTTCGTCATCCTCTCGTAAAGTCTCGTCTCATTTTGTACAAAGTGCATTTCTCATGTTTCCACATAATTTGTTAAATCTCTCCCCCTCCTTCTCTCTTTCTCACACTCACAATTTATATACGTTTGTATATGAAATAAAATCGATCGTTTCAACGTTGAATTTCCATGGGGTAGTCGCCCGTGGACTCAGCATTCTGTCCTCTCACTTGCTCATAGCACAGCTCGGCAGCAGAAATTATTGATTTGTTCGGAGGGCGTACGCGTTTTGAGCGTATAGCAGCACCCGAAGCTTCGAGCCCTTGCGATTCTCATTCTCGGGCAAAATTCACTTCTCTTTCCATGAGAAAATCACCCCCGTCAAGTTGGCTCACACCCACGAACGAGGGGCTGAGGCGAAACGAGAGATAGGGTTCGTGAACTTGTTCGTCCGAGACACGAACCCTCGTGCGCGAGAATCGATGACGAACGCATAGTTTCGTCCCAGATAGTAACTCAATGGTTAGACAAATGTGCCTAGTACATAGATCGCCGGTGACCCTGACCGTAACACGAGGGTCATAAAAAAAGAAAAAAAACTTCAGAAACATTGTCGCCTAACAGGGTAGAAATATGTAGAAAAAAAATATAATTATGAGTTCAAATTCAGGGTAATTGGGAGACGAATTTTCCCAAGAATGGAAACGAACCTCATTAGTTCGAAAAAGATTTTTTTTAAGCTAATTCTGTCAAAATTACTTGTTCAAAATCAAACTCGAAAGTTGTCACTCGGAGCTACAATAATTCAGTCACAAATTAATCTTCGTGTTTCTCTACTCTTATTCTCCACAATTCACGTAAATTCGCATGTAAATATCTTAGTTTATGGTTTTAGGGTATAAACTGTATATTAAAGAGCTCGTCTACCATCAACCAGTAAAATATTAATGTGCACGAGTGCATGAAATATTCCAGTCGAGGGTTACGAGACATTCTCATAAAGCAACAGAAATACACTATGTTCATTGTGTTTCTTTATTTCTCTTTGTTGTAAGCGCATCGATATTAGCAATTTAATATTTTTAATAAATTTATACGAAAATATATATACAGTCACGTCCAAAATAAGCGAAACGCGATGACTTTTTTCGACTGCTTCGAAAACTTGACCGATTAGTCATTTTCAATGCAACTAACACATTCGAAATCTTAATAAATTTGCTAACAATTAGTGTTTTTTTTTATTGTCTGCAATCATCTCAATTTATATGTAGTTTTTGGCTATTCTAATTCGCTGAACAAGTTTTTTTAGAACGATGAAAATTACATAACGATCGGAGAAGGTTATTTTTATGTTTCGTTTGTTTTGGACTCCATTGTATTTGTACGTGTCTGCATATGGATATATTGGAAAATATGTTTATGTGTATATATGTCCAAAAAAAGGTTGGACTTGTTGTACATGTATAAGCTAATAAGAAAAATCTTTTTTTTTGTTGTTGTTTCAGGAGGCGGAAGTAAAGAGTCTACGGGAAAGTCTGGCAAGGATAACGTCTCACCATCGGGACCTTATCCCGGTAAGTGCTCCCTTTCCATGTGAGATTCATCTTCCATTCTTTGACGCGAGAAGATCCGTCGAGAGAACATTTAGACAAATGAGAGAAAAGAAAAAAACAATGAACACTATTTTTCTTCTTTTTTTCGAGACCTTGCGACTTCAACGTCTCGACATTATCGTGAAAGCTATGAAGATTTTTTCGAAAGTGCATCAAAGGGAGAGACGTTGGAGAACACTCACGAATTTTGCACAATTTACAAAACTGTAGAATGTTACAGTTATATATATTTTTTTCAAAACAAAAGAAACTCCAAAAAATAGCAGGGAATAATATTTTTCAAGATACACTTGTTATCACGCTTTTGCTGTTGCTGTAAAGATTTTAGATCATGATTCGATTGACATGAGTAGTCTCATTATTGCAGAGTGACTAGGTATTTTAATGTGGATACTTAAAACTTCATTTATGTTTCGTTTACAAATCGTTAACGAGTTCTTTTATCATCTGAAGTAAAATGTGTCAGGAGGTTTCACTAATGAGTAAATATTCTTCAAAATGTAGAACACAGTTGAACGTCTATGTTGAGAAAAAGGTTATTCTCTAAATTCGTTTTTCTTTTTTTTTCATTCTTCAATTCAGAATTAGAATTTGACTGGATTATGAAAGAGAAGAGACTTTACGAACAATGGAAGAATTTCCAATATTATATTTCGTCATTATTCAAACATTTATACATGGCGAGTCCGTTTTGAGAAAAGATCCTAAAAAAGAAGACTGCTATATAAATATATGACAGAGGATACGACGATTGAAATACTATATCGCGTCTAAGAACGTCGCCGAGAAGCAAGACTGGAAGAGAAACGACTACGTACCAAAAATCTCGAAATAAACTCTCATTCTTCCTCTTTTTCTCTCTCGATGCGATGATTCGTCGTTCTGTCGTACTCGGGGAACGATCTCTCTTTGCCCCACGCTATGACGATTCGAGACAACGGACGAGCAAATTCTAAGCTCTCCGATTTTCCAATCTGTCGCTGGAATAATTTTGCATGCCGAGTAAGAAAGTCGACAATCATGATTAGTGTTTTAAGGACGATGATCATGATACGTTGCAGTTTTACATTGTACGATACTGTTTTTTTTTTTTTTTTTACGTTTGATTTTGTTGGTCATTAACGTTTTCGTTTCTCTCGTCACTCAAAGATGCAGCTGTGCTGTTCTTGAAACCACTGGAAAACAACGTTCCGAGGGTGGCAAAGATATTCCCTTTTTTTCCTCGTTTTTTTTTCTTTTTCTTTAAAGAATCTAAGAACAGAGCGACTCTGGCTGTCTATGGTTACGAAAACACGAACCTCGAGATATCTCAGCGTGTGGACTTTGAAAATATATTCCCAGTGGCATCTATATATATTCACTCACGTTCTCTCAACTCTCGTTATACGTCGACTCCGACCTCGTCTCTTCGTTATTTTTGGAAAAGACCCCTGGATTCGTCATTTCTCTTGGCTTTACAGCTTCTTGTCCTCTCTCTCTTTCTCACTCTCGGTTCTTCTCTCGTTTGCTTTTTGGGAATTTTTGGTCTTCAATTTTCTTCACAATCATTTTCATACACTGCTTTTCTCAATTGGGTGCACTCGACAATCATTTGAAGATATCAGCACTTATGAAAAAAAAAAATGGAAAAAGTCTAACAAGCCCAAATGTTTTTGTTTTTTCTTTCAAGCTCTTTTGTGATTATTTTAATGAGTATGATCGACGAAAAGTCTCTGGATAATGACGAAATTTTTTATTGTTTCGAAATTATAGCAAAATATAATGTGGAAGTGACAAAAATGTCAGTATTTTTCAACAAAATTTCGTTATCGACAAAACAAAATATCGTTTCAGTTCATGGCTGTTATTTATTGAAAAACAGAGTTTCGTATCCAAGATATTTCACTATATTTTCATGAAAATTTCTCGTTCTCGTTAGTAAAAATTGTCCAAAACTCAAAGTTGCTGCCCGTTCGATTCTGTAACGATAGTCCAAATGTTGTAACATTCAGTTCACTTAGAAAAAAACAATGGCATCTTACTGTCGAGCGAAACCAAAGAAAAAAAATGATTGAAATTTAATGAAATTGCTCAGCCCGCAGACATTGATTGTCGTACAAAGTCTCTTGAAAAACCAAATGATGCGTGAAGCATTGCCAGACAAGAATGATATAAAAAAGGAGAGCTAGAGAGAGAATAATATAGAAGAGAATTGAGAAGTAGAAACAAAAACATATCTCTCTCGTATTGTTTCCGATTCTCGCATAGAAGAAGTCGCGTTAACGTGTTTCTAAAAGGCAGCTTCGGATGACGACGAGAGTGTCACTTATTGCGGTTAAAACGGAAAGAACGACGTGAGAACAGCAAGCGAACGAATCGGAGAATGTGAGAGAGAATAAATAATGCGAAAATCGTGGAATTGTATTTTTTTCCAGTGTTTTTTTTTTTCGTTTCGTTTCGTTTCGTACTCCACCTCGTTGTAGGTTCGTCGCGAAGGGGATGGTGATGCTGGATAGATCGGACACACCCGAGACACGCAGCCTGGCTCTCTTGCTTTATACGCGCCCGCGCGCTTCCGACCTATACAGACAGCATAGAATCTCTCTTCTTCCCTCAGCAGCCACGAGAGAGAAATAGAGAGACGAGAGATGTAGATATAGCTGTTGGTATGCTCTATTCACTATTGCGGGTATTGATCCGTGTAGGCCTCTCGGTCGACGACGTCGTCGTCTACTCCATGTCCAAAGGACCGGCCGAGATCGAGTACGCATGTTTTTTTCCAACCGTATACCTTTCAACCTCCAATTTATATATTCTCTGAATTATTGAATTGGAAAACAACAAAGAATACTGGACACGAATTTTCGTATCAACCCTGAAGAGTTTTCCTCACTCTGAGGTTCAGAGAATTCCAAATTAAAGCATTTGAATTTTCGTATTTAATATATTTTTCTTCGGTGCTTTTGATAAGCTAAATAAAAATTATTCAGTCGATCGAAAACAAACGTTCGCATGAAAAATAATCGTCGTACAATGGATGTAGAAAAACAACGAACAATTTGTCGATTTTGATGTAATTTGACGTTGAACTCGAAAAAATAGGTAGACAGGATTAGGTTTTCCGTAAATCCAATTGACGCAATTTTTCTTTATTCTTGTTCAACGATTTATTCAAATTAGTTAATAAAGACAAATATCTGGGACATAGATTGACGGATGAATGACTGCTTTTTGTGGGAAAAACGCTTGGGAAAGCAGGAGGAGCTTCGTACGATTCATCGTTGAACAATCTCTGCTAAGTGTACTGCGCGTAATATACGATTGAGCCGGAAGTAAAACTACTTGAGATGCGAGATACGATATACTGGAGGTACTTAAAACGACAGGGAGAGAGAGAGAGAGAGAGAAAGAGAGCGAGAGGAGACGGACGCACGGATTGGTAATGCGCGATGGTTTCTGCTTGGAGAAGACTCGAGAGCCGTTGGCCGCAAAATCGTGACTGGAATGTTGATAGAAATGATTATTATTTTATTCATTTTTTCGCCAAAACAAAATTGCAGAAAATACGAGTAAGAGTGAAGGTTCTTGAATAATTGAAGTTCTTTTTACGATGGCAGTGAAAAGAAATGAATAGAAAAAAAAAACAAAATCATGGATCGACGGTGTCGGAGGAATATTAATTATCGAATAAAAATGAACAATTTTTTTTCATCATTATTAATCGAGCGTTTCGCTTTGGTTTTGTTTGTTTTTTTAGCAGGTGCCAGTGAGCCGAACGACGCACCAAAGAAGAAAGGTTTCTTCAAGAGCTTTTGGAAACGGTCGCGTCACTATTCACTGGAGAATCAATAGCCCAGGTGCGTTCTGGTGAGCAGCCGGCAATCTCATCATGCTGCGGAGATCACTGGGCAACAGGATGAACAATCGCCCGGTAATAATCGGCATGGTTATCAACGTAACGAACCTGGAGGAGAAGGAGAAGGACGAGGAAAACGACGACGTCAGATAACGACGACGAGCAATCATCTTGTAGTGAACAATCCATGTTGCTGCATCGTACAGTGATCTCTTTCTCTCTTACTCTCTCCGTTTATTAATCAGCCTTTTAAATTAATTTATTGAATGGAAGTTGTATAAATAATTTCATAGCCGTGTCGGGTCTGCCGAGATTGAACCGGTAAATCAATGATTTCGATATTGAATCGATGACATCGATGTAAATCCGATAATTCAAATATTGAATCGATATAAATTTTCCAAACTTTCCATCCTCCTGGATCTAAGAGAATAAGTTCGTAGTATTTGTTCAGGTTGAATATGAAGAGGCCTCGATAAAGAACAACAACAACAATAAAACAGCACAAATTAATTAATACGAGTGCCGAACAAAGTGTCGAATTGTAGAAAGCAAAGTGGAAATCGCGAGCATCGATTTTTAAAAGCGCGATAATAAGAGTGGTGGGTGAATAGGCCTCGAGGAAGCCATTGAGGATAAAGTGTAGCGGCATTCAGACGAGAGGAAGGAAAGTGCAGTAATTAGCATGTAGGAAGGAAAGAGAAAGAAAAAGAGAGAGGGAGTAAAAGAGAGAAAGAGAGCGATATAATGAGAGAAAGGGAAAAAAGAGTGTATGCGTAGAACAGGTCGAAGGTGGTATAGCTGATCGGTGGGCCGTTCGCTCGGTCAAGCACGAGTATTAACCCAAAGAATTTAGTAGTGCGACGCGTTACGTTTCGTCGACAGGAGGGCAAAGAAAAAATGATGATTAACGGCACGAGTTCAGGCCCGAGGAATCGTAATAATCTCGATAACGTATCGTGAATTTACGGAATTACAATCGTTTTTATTCCCATAAAGAACAAAAAAAAAGGAAAAAAAATGCAACGCGTCTATGACCCCTTGTTTCCTCGTATTATTTATAAAATTATAACGATCTATGATAATAGTGATTCTTCGAATGAATTTAATATATGCAATTTAACGAGAAATAAATAAAAATATAATAATAATAATAATATTAATAACATAACATTAATAATAATAACAATTATTATTATATTAAATAACGATAATATTAAGTAACGATAAAGATAATAATATGATTAACAATGATGAAATAATGAATATTAATAAATACTATAACGATAAATAAAGTGAAATAACAAATTGATAAACGAATATTGCCCACAGAATTATTTATATTTTTTCATCGAACGCTGCTTTTTAATTCTCCACTTTCTTTCTCATTGCCCTCGGCTACTTGAATACACTCGTTTTCTTGTCACACACAAACCGGAATATAAATAACCGCATCGTTCGGCAAAATATTGCGGGAGAGTAAACAGTAATTATTATTATTTATTTATTTCGAGCATTCACAACTCAACAACGAAACGTGCTCGATGTTAATGAATTTTTGTTGTCGAGCAACGATCAGCGGGAAGAAAAACAATCTTTTTTTTTTTTCCATCGTCATGATTAAATGTGCACCGTCAGCGGAGCGAGCTAAAGAAAATCATCGTTCAAAGTTTACCATCATTTGTTTGAGGTAAACGTTATATTTATTGACTTTCCACGAGTCGAAGAAATTTTATTGAAAACTATTGTTTTTTTAAATGATTTAATAAACGAAAAGTTGTCAAAACTTTGCTTTCATCGAGTTGATTCTGCCAATTTTATTAGAGGCTGATGCCCACCTGACAAAACAAAATCAATGTGTCGAAAAACTGATGCTTACGACATGTAAAAATTATACTATTTCATTCTATTCCTCGGAACTTTTGTACCATTTTTACCCAATATTTAGATACATGGAATTTTCGATCCCAAATTTTTATACACATCAAACAATTTTTTCACAAATTTCGTATGTATCCTTTGTCAAAATATCGTTTATTGAGTGGATTTTGAAAAATCGTGAATTCGAGAACATCAGGGTGTCCTGACAACGTCTCAAAAATTCTGGCACATTTACCTTGTAAATTTTATTCGTAACATTATTTGCTTACGAAAAGTCCAGATAAGTTTTATTCATAGGAATTATTCTTCTATAATAACAAGGCCTCGTCGACGGCCCCTGCACAAATTGTACTCGTTCATTCCGAATAGATTATAGAAAAAAAAAAACAGCTGATTAAAACGCCAAAAATTGAATCCCGTCGAAAAAGAGGCGTCGGCATAAATAAACGAAAGTCTATATCACCAAAAACGAAGAACAAATTTTCCTTGCTCCTAGTAGTCGCAGTCGCCAATTAACGTCGTACATTAAATTCTTCAATCCGTAAAAGAATGAATTAAAAAAAATAGAAACAAAACTACCGTTGCACCGTCACGAGTTGGAGTGCACCTGCGAGACCGAGCGAGCAGTAATTAATTCCAAATAAACGCGTACACGAGGTCTCTCCTGATAAAAATCGTGACGCGCTTTTGACAAAAGTGGACAAACCGCGATAGTCCGTTTAGTCACTCGGCTTGGTCATCGCAAATCCGCTGTAGAAAGAACGATTCCACAAAAGGAATAACAAAAGGAAAAAAAGAAAAGTAATAACAAAGTCACAGGAACATCTAATTACTTCATTCTCAATGAATAAATAAGATTTTCAAAATATTCAGTCAAATTTTGATATAGGATAATGTAAGAATTAATTATTATCAAATATCCATACAGGTAATGTGCGATTTTATTTTTTTACTAATAATTTGAATGCCCATTGTTAATTTCCGTACAGAAAATTTTTGCTCATCATGACGACTAAACGACGAAGAAAAAACCAAAAAACATCTCATGATTTTAGTTCTGATAGCGAAAGGCTGCTGTGACTAAAATAATAAAACCCCCGCACAGTTACTTCCAGGCTCGGGAAACGTAGTAATAGCAGCTAAGCACCGAACCACATGCCTTAATGATACAAGAGTACACTTATACCATACACGTGTGTGTATACCCCCTTATATATTTATGTATATCGTTATACATAGTATAGTTACGTATATAAATATGGAAAAAAAAACTATATACATATATATGTATAAATATATATTATAAATACGAAACAATATACGTATTAGATACACGTATGAAGACGAGAGAATGGTCTGATCCAGAACAAGAAAAATATACATGCGACATTTCTGGTTCTAAGAAATTCTCGATCTATTTTTATTTCTCACTTTCAAGGATTCTAAACAAATATTATAGCAGCATTAGTTTTGTTGCAATTGATTTATTTCAGAAACTTGTTTTTTTTTTTGGTGGTGAGGATTAATGAATTTGAGTTTTTTTTTCTGAAATAATAAGAAAACAAAAGTAACTGCTAATTTGACCAGAAATGCCCCATATATGTAAATATATGTTCACCTTCAACATCGGTGCCCTTTTATCGTCAAATAATATTTCGAGATCGTAATCATTTTTGAATAAGTATGCGATATTATGTACAATATATACGTGCTCATTAAAAAAAAAAAATAACACATCGCCTAAGACGTACTTACGGTGTTTTCCATGTATAAATGTAATTTTATCAAATATGGTAATCAAAAATCATGATGGTTCTCAATTACGAATAACATTAGACAGATGCGCAGCTTGGGTTGGCAATAATCCCGTTTTTTTCTTGTTTATCAACAATTGGCAAACCTTGCTCTTTCCTTTATTACGAAGAACCGCTTGAGCGCCGCAATTATGAAGAACATCTTCAAGGTCAAGTGAAAACTCATGAAATATTAAAGCCTGGAAGAAAATGAAGTCAAGCGAGAGAAATGCTTGCTCCAACCTTCGAAATCGATAATCTTGCTCTCGGCGTTACAGAACCACGTGATATGCGAAATTTCATAAATTGCGGCATTTCAAAGCTGAACCGAAATAGCTGAATATGCAAAAGAGGGGTTTAAAGTTGAGCGAAACTTTTGAGACGTGTTTTTGCTACCAGAACGATTAAAGCCTGAAATTCTTTATATCGTTTTTTCCGAGAAGTAATTTCGCGCTAAGAAAAAAAAAATAGTCATCCATCTTTCTACTTCATCTCGAGCACGTGACCAAATTATAATCTCCAATCGATTCGACGGAAGTCCTCTTTCATATCTCGGTTTACTTACCAGCTTTTTGAGGGATGAAAGTCGAATGACGTGGCGAAATGAGAAAACATGACAAATACGTGGGTTGGGGTCAGAAGTAGGTCGTTCTTATCGGTTTTTTTTCTCGCTCCTGTCGGGAATTTCGAGATGTCGGAGACCGGAAATAGAGCTGTGGTGACGAGAGTGACCATTTCCTTTTCTTCACAGCGACATTACAACAGTAAGTAAATGTATAACTATATTTTTTTCGATGTTTTCCAATTATGACGATTATTACTGCGGACGAAATAAATAAAAATAAAAACAAGAGCTTTTTTTTACACCACTTTATACAAATTTATTACTCTCTTAACACAATCTTACTTTTGATGTATGCAAAAAAAAATCTTAAGAGGAAATATCGTTTTACAAAGCTACACCTCATATCCGTTGCTCTCTTTATCGTTTTTCTCGCGCAATCTCTTTTCTATCTCTCTCTCGCGTCCTTTTGTTCCGTTTCTTCGGTGGCATTCGTCGCTCGTTAAACTCCGACCTCTCTTTTTCTATCGTTCTTCTCTCTCCTTATCTCGGGGACACGCGCACGCGCATTTAGCAGTTTAGTTTTTATCTTTTCGTCAAATATTTAAACAGGTAAAGGGCTTTAACTATTCGTGCAAATGACATAGACCGCGACAACTTCAAAGGGACTAAAAAAAAGAAAAACAAAAAAATGACGATGATTTTTGGCGAGACGACACACTTTTTTTTGTTATACAATTGTTACTCAATTTTTATTCTTTCCAGTTTTTTTTTGTCGGTTTATCGATAAAAATCGTTACACAAAAGTTCGCCCTGGCGCGCTTGGCACATCGAATAATCACACGAATACTTTTTTCTTTCTTTTATCAGCTCAATTTTCATTTTTTTTTCTTTTCCATGCAACAAGCGCCCAGTTTTCATAGTATGTAAGTAATAGGTAAGGTGGTAGTAATAGTTAAGGTGGTAGTTAGTTAGGTAGTAGTTTTTTTTGTCCTTTTCTTTTTTTTCACTTTGTAGTAGTTAGCGATAGCGGTAATAGTACAAGAAGTATAATAGTTCGGTAGCGAACAGGTAAGAGTGTGAATGTCGGAGAGCGATATTTTTTTACCACGCCATTTGTTTATTTGCCTTTGTTATTATATCATGTTGTAAAATCGTCGCGCAGATCGAATATTCGACAAGGAGTTAGCGCCACCGATCTGAGCTGGTTTTTTTTCCAAAGATCTTGTTTATTCAATTAGTATTTTTTTCTGACGTCTCTCAAATAAGGGTTCAAACTTTTTTCCCCACAGAATTACCACGTGCGTATGATTTTCAACGCCCATCAGCGAGGAAGCCTGGAAACAAATTATTTTCGTCGCTTTCAACTTCACATTTTTCTGTGTCATTCTCCCAACTGTTGTTTCATTTTTTTCCTCCCTTTCTCTCTTTGATACAGTGGCTCTAATCTCCTCTCTATCCTCGCTCTCAGACACACGCATGCTCTCCCTTGTTTTTCTCTTTCTTTCGCTCTCACAAACGCACACGCACACAGACACACTCTTTCTCACTCTTTCGCTCGCTTGGTACAAGAATTTTTTCGCTCTCTCTCTCTCTCTCTCGCTCTGCCACGTATGATTCTTTCGCTCGCTCGCATCTTTGTATGTATATATTGATTGTGTAAAAATGTCGGATGGTGTGCACGTGTTGCGGCGCGGCTCGCTCTCCTCTTTTGCCCCGTATCTATTTTTTCCTCTTTGTTTCGTTAAGTTTTTTTTGTTTTTTTTTTTTTATTATTTGCTTCACTTTGTTTCGCTTTCGTTCTTTCTTTTCATTATACCCATCTCGCGCCCGTATATTCCCCCATCGTCGATAAAAAATCTCAGCAATATGACACATCGTTCGCCTATCTTATACAGTAGCAATAATAAAACAGTTAAATAGCTAAAACGACCGCGTTTTGTTCCGTCATGCCGGATGCTGCAGCCAGGTTGAATTCTTCTTATTTCTTCAATTTTCTCTTCTTCGTTTGTTTGTTTGTTTTTTTCTTTTACTCTTTCATTCCATAGCCTGCCGGATTTTCATCGTCTCGGACTTGCAAAAGATGGTTTTATGTTTTCTTTTTGTTTGTATTCCTCGAGCCATTGTCCCTTGCGTTTTCGAGTCTTCCACTTGCTCATCCGCGCACACCGCCTGAGCCAGTGTTTTGTCTCGCTCCCACGCGCAACATCCAAATCTCTAAAAACACTCACACTCTTAATTCACTCGCTTTCTCTCTTTCTTTCTTTCGCACATTCGTAAAAAAAGGCCGTAACTTTATATTACGATACGAGTTTAATTATCATTGTCGACTTTAACGGTATAATATTGTTATATGCTTATCGATCTTTGCGTTTTGCTCTATTCTTTCTTTTTTTTCAGTGATGTTTAGGGTGAGTATCTTTCTTTCTTTTTTTTTTTCTTTACTGCCAGAGATCTTTGGAAAGCGGTCACGTTACTGTAGCAGACAAACACACTCACACACACAGAGGCACACACAAATAGCAGTCTCGCTCGTATCGTCTTTTCTCGCAGTATGACTCGCGCATCTCAAACGTAGTGGGAGACTTTTCTCTCTCCCTCCATCTTTTTATCTGTCTCTCGTCCTCTGTGTGTTTTACTCCGTCATATGCGTCGTCGTGGTAAAATGAACGCCGAGGGTAAAGCGAGGAGAAAATGTGAAAGGATCGAAACGAAATAAAACGCGGTGAAAACACCCTGGACTTTCCGGGGAGGTATTTTTCCTCCCCCACTCTTTTTTTATTCTCTTTTTGTGGGTGAAAATATATTTTCGACGTTTTTTCTTTTGTTTTTTTTCGAGCACAAACTTATTATTTTTCGCGTCGTGTTTTTCTTCCCAATGAAATTATTGGTACGCGAGACATTTGTGTTTTTTTTCTCAGTTACGCGCGGGTAAAACGCTAGCGTTTTATTGTTCTTCAGATTGTTTTTTTTTTGTTTATTTGTTTTTTATTTTCATTTTTTTTGTTTAACGAAGAGGAGAGGACGATGACGATGACTTGAGTACAACAAAACACGTTGCAAGTTTCTCACATCGAGTCGCAGAGGGTGCGGCCAACATTGTATACAGTACAAATTAGGCTGCTGCAAAAATTCTGCAACGGCGATGACGACGACGAAGACGAAGACAACTACGACGACGACGACGACGGTTCAGTCCGGCGCTGTTCTCGATCTCTATCTATCTTTCTCTTTTTTTTTGCCTTCTATCTTACTCTTTCCCTCCCTTTCGTTGCGCTGCATGGGGCGCATTTTATATTCCGTTCGCTGTCATTAAAATAATCGATCGTATCATTATCATTAATTATTAGATATTTTGTGTTGGGTCCCAGAGGTTACTGCAACAGAAATAAGCGGAAGAAAATTCACGGTGTTAGATGGCCTCGCATCCTTTTTTTTAAATTCATTTTGTTTGGGAAGATTCGATTTCTCGATTTTGAAGTTTCAAGATAAACAGAATTTACATTCTCGGCAAACGCGATAAAATTGGAAAAAGAAATGTCACATTTTATTAATAGAAATACGATAAGAATTAGTCATCCAAATGAGAATATCAGTTGGCAAAAATTCATGAGTTTAACGGCAGGAAAACGCGTGAGTCATAGCAAACGTTGTTTGGCGATCGTCGATGAGTGCAGATACGCGATTTGAATATAGAAAATTCACTAATTTACTGCCCACGTTTATTCGGACATTGATAAATATCGTTGCGAATAATAGATTTATCGAATTTGTTCGAGCTTTCAAACTCGCGTAATCCAATTCAGCATAAAACTCTGAATTTTCTCTATTCAAAGCGTACATTCCTCTGTTCTGACCGATTGACTGCTCAATTCGAAGTTTTAATACTCTACTATTTTACAAATTCAAACTCTCAATTTTTTACTAAATCCGGCATGATTTTGATCAATTCGTAAATTGTTTCGTTTGCAGAATACTGTAACAAGTTTTTCGATAGAGAAATTTTTCGTTTTCAATGATTACGGTTGGAATGTAGCGAAATTTCTTTTCTTTTTTTTTATTCCCAGAACATTAGCGTTATTTCAAGCTACAAAAAAATGTGATGGTTTGGAAATATCAGGATATTCAACATTAAATTTGGTGGAATTTTCGCTGCATTCTAATGTCACAAGTGTCAATAGTACAAGAACAACGGTTTGTTTACAAACCTAATAGCCGCAGGACAAAAGGTAGTCGCCCAATTTTTCGACGACCGATGCAGCCTGCTGTGGTTGAATTGGATCTTCGTAGAGGGAAACGACAACCGCCTGCGACGTTTTCATGCAGTGTACACCGACCTTGCCCAGTTTTGCCCTAATCACGCGATCTGTTCCAGACAGATAAATGTACCTGTTGCCCGCCAATGTGACGCCCGACGACGTCAATATGTCCTGTTCGTCGAAGCCCTGCAGGAGCTTCGCCAGTTCCTCTTTACTGACCTTTAAATTAATGCAAAACAAACAAATTATTATTGGCTGCTACAAAATCTTGACAGAAAATTAATAATAAACTGTAAAACAAGGGAAACAAATAATCAAAAGTGAATCGAAGAAAGTAAAAGGAAAAAAGTTTGCAATAAGACGAAGAAAACTTGATTTGTAGGTGAAACCGATTTCATTGAAGCATCAAAATTGGCCAATAGCCAAAATCGCGCACATACGTTGTTTGTTTTCAAATTTAGTCGTGACTTGTCGATGCAGCTTCCATGAATATACGAGAATATCGCAGCGTCGTAAGAAACGAGCCGACTTTGCCCATTACTTGCCATTTGCTGCAACGTCAGATATTTACGTCGAGTGTTCTCATCGCGATTAAAACGAGCCAACTCGAAAACTCAATCTTCATCAAGCGCTTTGTGAGCACGATTATTTATGCCGTTCTAATTAACCATTTTAGTCTACGCCCGAGAATTCTGCTTTTAAGTGAAATGCTTCAAAATGAAACTTTCTAAAATGATCTTCCAATTTTTCTACTCCCTCGCGATCGAAAATTGCACAAATCTTTGATAATCGAAACAAATAGAGTACTAAATTAATTTATTGATGCGTGCAACCAATATCCCTCATGAATCATCATCGGATTTTCATTTTCTAAATTTAGAAAGAGTGCTTTGAAATATTTTTAATGGCTAATAAAATACCAACAAGTTTTCAACAGATTAATGAAGAACATTTGAATCATTTTCCCTGATGGAAACATCTTACAAACTACTCATCCTTAATATCCACTTTTTCAATAATTATGAAACAATTAATACCCACGATGTAATCTCAAACCCATCGCGCAATAAACTTCCGTAATATCCCGGCTTTTGATATTCCCTAATATTTTTTAAAAACGTCACTCGTCCCATTCGTATAAGTCGTCAGCCCAACGTACCTCGAATTTTCGGAGGTTAAATTTGTCTGCATCGTTCAACCGAATGGAATTTCAAAAAAGATTCAAGCCCACCTAGGGAAATGGCAAAAATCCATTCGATCCTTCAAATTCTGATCGGACGAACGGTCTGGAAAATTTTCACTTTCTCTGACAAAGTATTTTATTACACAAAGCTCAAACTGAGACAAAAAATCGTCACATTGATTGTCATTTAAGAAATTAATTGAAAAGTGGAATTTATTTGGAGCTTTCAATCAGCAGTAAGGGCAGAGAGTATGGAATGGTTCAACGAATTAGTTTTCTGATCTAAAGATCAAACGTCACCAACCCTCAGGGATAAAAGGGTTCAACGCGCGAAAGTGAAAAAAAAGAAAGAGAGAAAGACATAGCGCTTTACGAAGCCCCTCGCAAAGATAACGTTTGGAGCAATCCATCCAAGGGGTTGACCTGCTTTCAAAGAGATCGACGTCACGGTCACCGACAAAAACTGCACGCGAAAAGAGCCTCTATAAGCAGTTGTTACTCTCATCCACGTGCGAGAAAAGATTCGTTTGCACGCTCTCGCGTATGAAATGTTTAAAAAATCAAACACGCACATATAAATATATATTTTTACGCATAAATACGCGGAGAAAATTCAACTTGAAAGACTACAAACAAAGTATAAAAACGGCGGACAAACTTGAGTTCTCAATAACTTTTACTATGCGAAATATTTATTTTCATAGAAAGGATTAAAACTTGCTGCGTGGAATGTAAATTTTCATAAAAATAAAATGGAAATAATTAATTTATCATAAAAAAAACTCGGCACAGTGAAAAATTGCCCAACATCCAAGGTCGCCCCTCGTTACTATTCTGTGACGGTACTTTTTAGGGTTTCATTCTCTTCACGTAGTAAAAAATAACCCAAAACTTAAGATTGTCCCTCATTTCTCTATTCTCCGACGATAATCTTTCAGTTTTCTTTCTGCGTGGACACTTGTGTGTGTGTGTGCGCGTTTGTAGCGAGCATACCGGCTAAAACTGTTTTCCCATAGGCAGGCGGAGTGAGTTCTCGTTAAATCGACGCAGGTGCACGACCAATTGCAAATGAATTGAGCCGTCTCCGTACACAGCTGTGCTTTTTTTCTCTTCGTTTTTCATCAACATTCGACATTGGATAGCAATCATCAATAAAACTGATTCATATCGGATTTAATCGGGCCAACAATAATTATTTGATTCTCAATTTACTTTCTGAATCAAGTTGTCATATCAATCTCATTAATCATAAATTTCAATGGAGAATTATCAGGAATATCGAGACGAAATTTAATATTGTTCAAGTTTTCGAATTACTTTTTTGTCTTATCCTTCTTTTTTTTAACGATATCGAATATAAAAACATCACAAAATAATTTCTCTTCACTTATTCGAGTTTGACGCGGTAAATGACCTTGGGAATTCCTTGACTCACAGTCGTAGCCATAAATTTGATCAATTGGTATTACATTCCATTTCTCAAACAAATTCACTCCTGAATGGATCTATGAATATATTTTATTCAGAAAAAAAATGTTTTCAATTTACATAAATTGTCGACTTTATTGCACTTTCCGAAGGGAATGTTTCACTCGGTTTTTTTTCTGCTACGTGTTATCTTTTAATCAATAATTGACATATGCACGCTATAATCCTTGCTCGTCTACTTTGTAATCCTATGAGCTTCAAATTGTCACTCAACTCATTGAACCAGAGCATTTTTTTTTCCGATTTCGAGACCCGTAACAGCCAATCGTTTTTAAAAAATGTTCAATGTGTTGTGATAAAATTTAATAATTCTATAATACAGACTGAAGAAACGATTTTTTCATTTTTCGAATCAAAATAAAAGACAGGACCAAAATATTTTTCGCTAGTTGAGTGAAACGTCTTCTTATTTTGAATCAATTTTTACAATTTCACATTAAATATTGCAAAAGTAATTCGACCAACGATACTATTCCCCAGCGAATTTTCCAACCGGTGCATATTTCCGATCCTCGTCCAATGAATTGTTATCAACATTCTTTTTGAAGGAATGAATAATTGTTAGCCTCGAAAAAAATTGAATGGAGAACTTTGATCGTACAAAGGAAAGTAATTTGTCAAAACGAAAGATTAAAAATTACGAACGATTTTCCAAGAAGTTGGAATTTGTGAATTCCAAATAATTCCATGAATTCTTATTTTACAATATTTGACTTTTTTTCTAAACCATAGAGTTCAAATAATTTTCCAAGTTTCAAAGTTTGATCAGAAAAAACGCGACGACAGAAAGAAGGGACGAAAAAAAAACCGATAAAAAAAAATGATCGTGAGTCACAGGGTGCATCGAATTATGAGTACGTCACTGAACCAGCGATGAATCACACGACGGTCGGGGTCCGGATTTTACTTCCCTTCTCTCTCTCTCTCGTTCCTTCGTCCAACTTTTTTCTTTCTCTCCTTCACTCGCGCGCCGTCCTAACGGTGAAAATGGCGAATCCTCCGGAGTCCGAGAACTCCACTCGCTGTCGCCATGCGGCGAACGAAAGAACCATCTCCAACGACGAATAAACCGGCTACCACTTCTTCGTATTATGATAATTCCTGTCACTCGCTCCCCTCATATCCTTTTGTTCTATCATTATTAACATTATCTTTCCGGGATATTATCAAAGTTTGCCTATTATCAGTCGGGAGGGGGGTGGAGGTGGGGTAATAATTATTCGAGCGATATGACATACCAATAAATCAACGAGTGCCCTAATCTTCACGAGTAACGACGAACACAATCTCCATTATTTTATTATTTCGAGTGACGATCTTCGTTATTCATTGAACGCTCGGCCAACCAGATATTAGAAGAAAATAGCGGAAAAAGCAGGAGGAATATGATTTGGAAGAAGAAAAAAAACAGTGAGAATCGTTCAAACCGTCAAGTGGCTCGAACTTTAGTTGCTACGGCCCTGACAAGGTTGCTGCCCAGTCGGCTGTCGCCATTTTGGCAGTCACAACCGGAAGGTGTATGTGTGTGTGCACCTATATATTTTATCCAACGCTACTTGTAGCTAAGGTTCGAGAAGCAGATGCCCAAACTTGTAACACCAACATTCAGGATTCATCGAATTTCGAGTTTCTGTTAAGAAAATCCTCGCCTCAAATGGGACTCGTTGAGCGAAAACGAGCGCAACATCGAGAGAAATATCAATTAATCGTGAAAGACCGGCGCGAAAGATTCGACAAAATTCTCTATGTGCTAGTGGCGTCGACACGTGCTCATGTCGCTTCACATTGTGGCGAATAGGAATAGACAGTAATAGAGTTGAATAATAAAATGAAAGAGAAAGTAAAATTAATTTTTTCCCTACAAGTCCTTCGTTTAAGAATTGTTAGAAAAAATAGATATATTTCGTGTTGAGTAAACAATCGAGAATCGAGGAACTGATAATTCGGAACGCATCGTCTGCTATGTCAACATTATTTTTGATCGAAATGCACGAAACAATGATATGTAGCATAGAGAGAGAGAGAAAAGAGAAAAGCGGATAGGGACAAATTATATTTGACAAGTAACTCCCGTAGTAATAAGAATGCACAGGAATGGTTTCTGGAGACTTCGTTGGGCGGTTACAAACGAGATTATCCTCGGGAGAGCCGTAGAGTAAAAAAATGAAATGGAGGGGGAAAGCTCAGAAAGAAAGAGAATGAGAGAGAGGTGAAGATATGAGATGAACAATGCCATCTCGGTTCCAGAATTTTTCCTCAATCCTCCCAATCGTCCGAGCAGATATTTCAAAAACGTTTTTTCCCCTTTCCAGAAACATCGGTACGCTTCGAGAATCCTTGATTAAAGCACCGTAAAAAAGAAATAAGATCGATACGAGAGAAAGGAGAATGTAAGAAAAGTCAAGGTGGGTATCGAAGACTTCGAATACGTTTGAATTTTCGGGTGCTAAATTTGCCACACCCTATTTGTAGCGAGGAACGTTGGGAGGCAACAGCGTGCGGTTAAATGTGCGTTTAAGCTTTATGTGTGCGTGCTACGGAGGTTCGCTCTTTCAAAAATATCTTTTAAAGGCTACCACGGCGCCGGATAGGATAAAGTACACCATCGACCTTTTCTCACTATCCTTCTTTGTCTCTCTTTCTTTTTCTCATCTCTCGTCCCCACCGCCCGGAGAGTCAGTGAGAAATCTCCAATCGTATTTCGCACGTTGAGCCGGCCATACAGTCATATTAACCCGATCGATATTCCCGGTATATCTATGTATATGTGTATATATATGTTTATAAATGTGGATATGTGCGTGTGCGTATATCTATAGATACGCGTTCACAGCGCCCTCGCGATCGAGGAAATGGCTAAACGTTGAATGATTGGATAATACGAAGGGAAACCGACCATTCGGATTTATAATTCGCAACCCCGTTCTTCACTCGTGCGAACCAGTAAAGCTACCGATTTTTATTTTCATCACAGGCTCTCGCAAATGATGGTTACTACGTGGCACAGAGAGGATTCTCTCCTCTCCTCTTTTTCTCTCCCCCATAGTTCTTCCTCGCTCGCCTTGGCTTTTTTGCCTCGCTGGCTCTCTCCCTCGACTCGGTCGGTCGAGCGGAGTAGCGCGCCCGCGCGTTCGATGCCTCTACTCCACTTCCCCTCCTGCCCAGCTCGCAGTCAACATTTTTCGGGGTTAGGAAAATCGTCAAGACCAAGCCGGCTTTACGGTGATACTCCCCACAACTCCTTCTCTCTCAAAAGCTCAACTTTTCGTTTTTCAAAATTTCATCATTGCGATTATTCGCATTTCAAGGATTCTCACGAGTTTAAGGACTGGGGAAGAAAAAAAAAACGCGCATGGCTTCGCGAGAAGCCGGTTCTCCAAGGGAACCGGCAACCATTACAACTTTAGCGAAATGCGACTGAATGTTAAAGCGTCGCGTACGATTTTCATTCAACCATCGAAATAATATAGATTTTTTTCGTAAAAACTATCAATCGCGGTAGGTTACAGGAATTTTACATCATTTATTTTTTATTGATACGCCAAGTTGAGAAATTCTCGTGGACTATAACGCAAGTACCTAATCTGCTTCTTTTTTTGAAGGGTTTTTTTTAGATTTTTTTCTACTCACTTCGAAGCCTTCCGACTTTGCCCATAGATTGCCATCATGTCCGGCGATCGCGGCTCTTGTGACGCACCTCGACGCAAGCAGCTGCTTGTCAACGTAATCCTGCCAGCTCATATTTTCAACACTTCGGTGGGGGGAGGGAAGGGGGCGTACTTAACTTTTTTCGCTACGACACTAGAGACCACAACCCGTCACCGTCTTTCTTGACTCACGTCTCGCGACTAAACCTTTCGTTCGTTTCTGCACACGCTATACCCGGCGCTCTTCCTCACACCTCCCTCGCCCTTCACCGCCGCGACTTTCTTCTTCCTCACACTTGCGTCGCCAGCATCGCCCATTATACCGCGCATGCCTAAAAGTCCCCCTACTTCGACATATCAGGGCTGTAGCGTTTAGTCTTTTTATACTTTTCTCCAAATCAGTAAAATACTACGAAACAAATTACTTTTTCTTGGTTTCCAACATTTTCCAATTAAAAGTTTACGGCATACTCATTTTTTCAATGACCATTATTCTAGCAACGGGCCCCTCTAAAATGTAAAATTTGAATACATTGTTGGCAAAACTGGAGCTGACTCACCGCGAGATCTGCACATGCGCATCTCAACAAACGCGCGCGCACAACACGTTCCAATATTACGCCCCTGCACCCATTTTGTGGCCTGTTGTGTCTATTGTCAATTTTTTGTCCTGTGCCCGAGCACATTTTAATGTGCATGATTTAGACTCTAATCACCGAAATAATTAATTTTCCATTTTCTATATTGTTCTTTGTTGAATAAAGAAATGTCCATCTCTGAGTAATTTTTAATCCATTCCCACATCCAAGTAAAACAGAATCCTTAATCCTCATTGTTACCCGCATTTTTACGGTCTTGCAATAATGCATCTTCAAATAAGTGAATCATCAAGACCCAAAACTCTGGTGAAAAAGATATCGATTTTTATTCGAACTATGTCGTTGCGATTTTTGTAGTTATTTCAATCTTTGAGTTTGCCCATTCCTAATGATCTCCAGGCGTGTAGATAGACGAAGAAATACTTCATGCAATACAATTGCGTATTGCATTTCTTTACGAAATCGCAATGCATCTTCAATTTTCCCGTTCGCATGAAACGGATATCTAAAATTCTATTGAATAAACCGGATCACATGATCATTGCAATCCGAACAACGTAGTTTTCTCGAACATAGCGATGTATTTCATCACCAATCCATGTTTAGCACACTAGAATCTGGATTGTTCCTCAGTTCCTTTTCACTTCTTCGATCAGAATCACTGGATGATCGTCATCAAAACTTTTATCAACGTGGTTTTTCACCAAGTGAAAAAAAAATTGTTTCATATTATTTTCTCGTACGGTTATCAATAATTAGTTGTTCGCATTGCGTAAAAACGTGATGGAATTTTTTTTCGAATAATCAAACATACTGGTCACACCATTTCATCCGCATCAAAATGTTAACCTCAAAAACTGTCCTTCGCCGGTCGTGAAATACTCGAAGAATCTCGAATTTTCTATAATTCGATGAAAAGCGATATTTAGAGAAATACAATGGCTAAACACTTGACCTGGTGCTTCAAACGTACGTTGTATTTTGCAAATGCTGTGAACGTTTACGAACCATGTGCGCTTTTTCGAACGATCAATTCCAACTCCGCTTTCAAATCAATTCGAAGACTAAAGGCTGGAATACTTATTCCAAAATATCCCAAAATAACCGCAGACTGCAACGATGACGACAACCCAAAGGCTTACAGAGCCTTTTTAGTCAACACACGATTCAATAAAGGACTTGCGGCCAAAACACTTACGAAAATCTTGTCCTACACAACGCCTGATGCAAATGGAGTAATTGAGAACTATCCGGTTCTTGGGCGTATGCCACCAAAAAGTATTATGAAAATTTTCGAAATTCTTCGTCAAGCTGGATTTCTCAAAACAACTATAATCGAACATCCGTTTCTCCTTGCGGACCCCAGTGGCGAATTGGAACAAAAGATAAACATCGTAAAGAAAATCGATATCGACATCAATGACGCTGCCCACCTTTTCAATCTTAGCCTTAAGAGGCTCCGGGATTTTCAACTACAAAGTAAACTGGATGCAACTTATTTGCCTGACAGTAACAGATTTCAATACTTGGCTGGAAAATTAGGAGTAAGAGTTTTATATATCGCATTGATTTTATTAAATTCTATTATATTTATATTTTTAAGATGAAGAGAAGATTAAAGAGAATTTGGAAGAAAATTGCCAATAGTAAACTTTTTCATGAGTGGTTGACTCATTTCATTTGAATTCTTCGTTTCAAATACAAAATCTCGCAATTGTCATCAAAGGCCTGGAACATACAAAGATCGAGTGCTGATTATAAAACTTGTAAAATTGTTTATATTTCTTGCAAGTTCTATTTTCTATGAGTCACCAAAGTCAGGAGAAAAAAATTAAACTCAATCTCCTAGCTCATGTAACCTGGACTTTAATAGTTTGTTTGTTCTTTCATAGTTCAATATGAGAACAATTTGTCGATGGATGAGCTACAATTCTTTCCTTCTAATGATGCCAGCCCCCAAACTCATGAGCGTGACAGAATGTTTTTTGGGTAAGCAGTTGTTTCAGGGTTTAGTCAATTATTGTTTAAACCAAATTCGTTTGTTGACCGGAGAAGTTGAGATTGAACAAAAATTCAGTTCATAATGTGTTTAAAAATATCAACAGAGAATAGAAGGTTTGAAAAATTTATTATTTTTTAGAGGCTGGTGTCGCACCTGAACATATATTGAGTGATCCAGTCGCTTACAGGTTTTCGCTTAATCTGATAACGGAGAAATTGAAATTAGCCAAAGAAGTGGGTGTACACCCACTCAAACTGTGGGTTATCAGATCCAGTGCAAAAGGATGGGAGAGGTGAGTAGATACTTTTTGACATGCCTTCGTCACAACTTTACCCTGAAAGCTTTGTAACTTTCTAAAATCCCTGGATTTTGCAGATGCAAATTGAAGTACGACAACAAGAAAAATGCACTCAGTATATATGTAAACAGGACCCAAGCTTTGTGTGAGATATTCAACTGCGAACAGGCAGAAGTTGAACATTTTAAATACAAGCTGCCCAAATTCGACAAAATTGGCACTGAAAAGTTATTGAAGATCGCGAGGCTTTTAGTGGATGCGGGCTACACCATACACGATCTTCAAATATCGCCACGAGTTCTACACCGTAAACATGATACTTTAAAGGAGTTAATAGAACTCACTAAAAAGTATGGTTGCAAACGCAGACAACTCTGGACATTATTACTTTCCAAAGAAAAATTCGAACGATGTATTATTCAAGACAAATTTGGAGAATTAAATAAAACTTAACGTACCCTCAGCTGCTCTTGTCTTTATATTATTTGAAACTCAGCACATCCGATTTTTTCTCCTTTTTCAATTTTTCTTTTTCACAATTTCTCACTTCTGTAGATACTTGACAGCAGCAATAAAGAAAAAACAATAACATTGAAATACTTGAAAATGAATCTGAAAAGAAAAAAAGGTTTGTTAATATTTAATCGTATAGAAAATGCTTGAGAGGACGTTTTAAATAAATAATAAGAATAGGTGAAAAAGTTGCAAATTACCGTGAAATAATCGATACATAAAAATATTGCCAATCTCGTCACCCGCGAAGAAGTAAAAATTCGAAGTTGCTGAGAGAGCCAACAAGGGCGAGGCCAAGGCACAATTAAACCTCCTGTTGTTCCGAGAGTTCAAATATTTATCTTTGAATCTGCGATACCTTGGAGAGTTTCCGATCGAATACGCAATTCCTTCAATGGTCAGTCCGATGAAGTTCAGAATACACCATATAAAAATAAACATTTGCATTCCATGCCAAAGGAAAACGAAACTAAAGCTCAGGAAAGAGGCGAGCACTCTGGCCAATGGAATGTTTTTTCTTGATATGGGCACGTAAATATATCTACAAAAAAGACATAGCAACATTTATTGAAATAAAAAGAAATTGCTGAAAAAAAATACCAAGCTCCTCGTATTTACCTGATAAGAAAATTGTACAAGCCTCGATCGAAGTGTTTCCACATATCTGAGTAAAGATGAATTCGTCCTATGCATTTTGGATGAGGAGGTGCATTGATGTCGTCTGCTCTGCTGAATTCACCCCATATCCCATAAACGACGACATACTTATTGAGAAAATATTGCCCCATGCAGTATCCAAAACCATAGAAAGCCCAGGAGTCCATTTCTCCTACGACCTAAAAAATTGTCAATTAAAGAAAATCAATTTTAGAATACAGATTCTCCAACTTATGACAAGCGTTAATGCGAATGGTTGAGTAAATGTACTTCTGGATGATACTGCAAAACGTTGAAGTAAAGAAAATGCATGGAGAATTCAGTGAACCGTAGCCAAAAAAAATAACGAAGCAGATTGAGCAAAAATTTGATGAAACGTTTGAAGTCCCATTTCGTTGGACCTTTTTCCATCTGTAATATGAAAATAACTCATTTTCGTCTACTCAATTTTTGGTTTATCAACGAAATTCTATACTTACACCATCGATGAATTCACCGTACAAAATCAATGGTCCCAAAAACAAGGTTGGTAAGTACAAACAATAAGCAACACTGTGCAGAAGATCTCGTACAAAAGTGCTCAAATTTTCGTGTTTGTAACTGTCTATTCTATCGATACTGCAACTTATACATCTCAACTGCATCCAACATATACCAATTATGAACATTTGATACTTCACGTCTCCCAGACCCATCCAATTTTGCATTACAACGTGCATTGTTTTGGCCATTTGTAATCCACCCAGTGATAAGAGATGGACGACACAGGATATGCTTTTGCTTCTCAGCGAAACGAGTAGACAAGCTATGCAAGGCTGTATCAACATGCACAGCATCCCTAAAACTCCTATATATCTCCAAAGAAACAGCAAAGATATACTCAGATTCCACAACGAAAGTTTCTGAAAAAATTACGTTCGTTTTGGAGCTTTCAACTCAGATTCATTTTTTTTAATTTATTCAACAGTACAACTGGTCATAATGTTCTTCTAAAAATATTATTTCAAATGACACAGACTATACATTTTTTTAAATTAACTACTTTATGGTAAAAATAATTGCTTGGAGTATAATACTGAAGCGAAGATTCGTTATAGAGATATAAAAAAAATATTGCATTCAATTGTATACAGTTTTTAGTTTTGAATATAAATTTGCTAGGAACGCGGTTTATCGAATTTCCATAAAATTGTAATACTTTTTATGTAAATGAAGATTAAATATAAAAAAAACATCTTACCACCGTGGTGCTATGGTAATATTTGAGGAATTGGCTACCAACGAGTTGCATGACAGTCCACGGAAAAATTCCAAACATGAATGGAATCCACAGAGACCATTCAATGTCCGAGGTATCGCGTTTACCTCCGATCCACGACCATCCTGGACTAAAGTCTTCGTAGGCTGCATTGTAATCAGCAAAATCTGTACTCGAAATATTAATTTCGTGAAAATATATTCATACGAAGTTTTCCATATTTTTTCTCTATTCGAAAACTCACAATAACTAATAAGATGAACTTTATAAATCGAGTAAAAAACTCCGATGGTCCAGGCTCCAAAATAAAAGATAGTCTCGTACTTTCCTAGCGACACCATTGTCCGTTTCATTTATGGTCTTCAAAAACCGCGCCAAAAGTGGCGTTCTGGCTGACGGTCGTCAACATCAAAACAAAACCATTTGAGAGTCTACTTTTTGCACGAGACGCTCTCCTCACGTGCTTCTCATCGAACAACCGGCAAGAGGAAAAAACTTCGTTTTTTACAAACGTGGAAATGCTTTTCCAAGGTTCTTCGTTCGGACGTTACGGATTGAGTTTAAATTATATCGTAACTAAGGTTATTGCACGAAATATACATCGGAGCGTTCGCACAAGACAATCTCGTTCAACTTGAGAATTGCTATTCCGACACCGGCATTCTATCCCCCCACCACATTTCTCCGATTTATGACGTCCAGTCACAAACGAGTCGAATTCTTGCCCCAAACCTTTCTTTTATCCTACGATACCAGATTGATTATAAAACATATTTAAAAAAAAAAACAACAAAAACGAAAATATAACAGAGATTTCACATTTCATTGAATATATTTATTACAATTATATACAAATTACGTACATAAAAAAATCCTCAATCGTACAATATATTCAAGTGAGGAATAGAAATGACTTATAAATATTTTACGTCTTAATAATTAAGGTTTCCGCTTTTTAGATGCTGAACTAATAATACAAAACCCATGGTACAAAAAAAAACAAGATAGCTGCTGTAATCCCATTTTTATGAATCGCATGTATTGAACATTTTATATTTTTCCTCAGCATTTCGATTCTGAGCACACTTTTTTGCTGCGTAGTTGTACACATTGGGTCTGTGAGATCGGTCAACTTGTGAAAATCATGATGTCGGAATAACTGGAAGTATTTCAATTTTTTGTCAAAATGAAGACCTAACTCTGAAAATTAGGTTCGTGTAGGCAGCAGCAGGTACGGAATTTCTCTTCGATAAATGAAATGTTTCAACTAATGAAGAATTTTAGCTGAAAAAAACCGAGTTTGGAATTTTTTTCAGGTCTATGAGATCCAAAAAGTACTTTTAGGGCAAAATCACAGATTATCAATGAAGATTAGATGAAAAAAAAGATTTGAAGAAGCCTCGAACCTGTTTTCAAGTAAAGGAACATTTGAGTCAAAAAATAAACACGTGTGTATGAAACTGATAGAAAATTATATTTTTGGAGAAAATATTTGATAAATTGATTTTTTTTTTCATCTACACAATCCGAACGGCGAGGAGCGCGAAGAAATTGACAGAAAATACAACTTCCAGCTTAAACACGATGTAAAACGACTTTTTCGTTCGAATGACATTTTTAATGCAACCAAAAAAATGCCCAACTTCTCATCTTTAGAGTTTTTATGCACACGATCGTATGATATTTTTTTAAGTTCGAGATCATTGAGTTTTTGGGTCAACTGTTCACAGTCCCATAAGTACGGTGCTTGCCGAAATGGGTGTTTGCGTGGGTGCGCTCGCCTGACGAACACTCATTTCCCATGTGTCTAAAAGTTGCGAGACCGAAAAACGTTTCGGTAATTTCGTGATCCTCGCATTTAGAGCTTTTTGTACGGCGGACAAAAACGTCGTTGCGTATTCATGCGGCGCCATAACACATCGAGGCGGTGTTAAAGGATAGTCCGAAGGCACAGTTACCGAAACTGGAGGCACACACGGCAAATGTCGATCGTCCAGCCAACATATCAACTGTATACATTTCGAACCATTTTGTTGTGCCGGATCTAGGCTCACCTAATAGAAAAAAGCCACGAAATATTAGAGTGATGAAGATCCTTGACTTCATAAATAATTAACAATTCAACTACATTTACAATGAGGTTTGTTTTCGAATGAGTTTTCTATCAACTTATATACATTTTTTTTTAATGAAATTTTTCGTATATCAATATATTCGTTATTGGAAAACGAAGAGATTCATGTGTTAACAAATTTTTTTTTTATTCTCGACGACCCGGCCGTGAGTTGACAAATGAAATAAATTGGAACTTGAGTTTCTAGGGTTACAAAAATAGTGCATTATTTTCAAGACATAACTGTAAATTTATGATCGGACAAAAGTTAAATGAATACTGAATATCTTTGCTGCATCGCCAGTGGAAACACTTTACCTTAAAACGTTGATCCAATCGTGCTATTTCTCCCTGAAGAACATCCGGTATATCACTCACGGGTTCTTCTACCTTTTGCTTTTTTAGTGGAGGTGGAAGATTTCTGAAAAACCAATAAAATTACGTCATATAAACGGAAATCGTCAATTGTTTGATTATTAATAAACAAATAGTGGTAGTTTGTGTGTCTTACTTGATTTCCGGGCCAAATAGGGCTTCGAGGGAAGGCCCAAATGTTCGTTGCAACGTATGATTGACCACAGTACTTTGTAGATGGGATCCAACTGCATCGAGTAGAGGACTGAAGAAATAGTGTTCCCTGCCTTCGCCTCTTTTCAAATCAAGCTTTTCAAGAACAACTTCACATTTTATGATTGTCTCGAGAGGAACTCTCTTCAATGGATTCGAAAGTATCTCCAAAAGTTTTTTCATTTTGCTCATTTTGTCGACATCTGTATAAAGAAATGAACAATATTAGTGTCTGCTTTTCTGAAGAACTGGAACATGTTTAGAATCGTAACGTGGAATAATTATTTACTTGCTTCGCTGCCCATTTTCGTGATCATTCGCCTGAGTGGCTCGATGTATCGATTCAACTGACGAATTTTCTCCCTGTAAGCTTGATCCTCCTGAGGACTTGGCGTAGCCCCAACTCCTCCGGGCGTGTTTAACGAACTACTTGGCGATGGTGCCATTCCCACCGAACGTTGAGGACCGGCCATCATTGAGTGCTGCGGACTCGGCGATGGTACAAGAGCCGGAGATGGAACCATTTGATTACTAGAATGAATAACATTTTTTTTAATTGATATCATTCTACTTCCATTACTCCATTCCAAACCATTCCATTTTTGCTTTTTTACAAAAGTACCCACAAAACTTTAGCTGCGGTGTGAGTTTTATAAAAATAATATGAGAAAAAGCTTCTATCGAAAGTAACTATCAATACTAAAGTCAATTATTGAGTTGGCAAACGTTGAATAAGTAATATCTCATTACTTATTTTTTTCCTTTGAATACTAATTTGCGTTGTAAATTTCTACAAATTATGTAGTAGATATTTTTATACTTTCATAACAAGTCAGCAATTATCACCTCACTTTTTTCAACATTGAAATGATTAAGAAAGTAATGCCACAGATTGTAGAACGTAGGAATAATCGAAATTTTTCACTGGAACTATGTAGATAACTTTTCTTTCAATTATACTCAGGTGTTTCCTTAAATCTGTTTCTCTATCTTGGTGCCACGTCTTTGAATTCTTATTTCTAACTGAGATTGTACGTGATCTTATGCAGCGACATGCACCTAGTCATACTCACGTATTCACACACTCTTGCCTCATGCTATTGTTCGATAATACAGTCATAAAACACTCTACATCTTTATAGATCTCTGCTGAGTTTTATCTTTTTTTTGTTTTATATGTTCGTTAGAGAAAATTTATGACTGTTTCGTCTAAACGGTTTCTCTGCATTTCAATTAATGGTCTTTCCACTGTCCAACAAATATGGAGCGGCGTCGTTGCTTCTTGATATGAGTTGATTACGACGATGTCAAAGTTTGCATCACAGGGATGTAATGAAATTTTTTCAATTCATTTTTACCCTCGATCGAGTTATTAAAATAACAAGTATTTATTGGAAATTCATTTATAGATTCTCTAGATTATTTGCTGCCAAAATTTGCTGCATTCATATTCTTTCATCACATTAGGTTGTGAAGTCAATGATAATTCAAAGTTGAAGATTACTATAAAACATTTACCTGGACGGTGCACCCAAACTCGCTGGACTAGGGGCAGACGGCGAAGGACTTTGTCTGAGAAATTGATTCGGTGTGACGTTTCTTGGGCCCGGAAAACCAGCATTAATCATTTCACTCGACTGTAACAGAGAAACAAACCGATCAATATAATTTGGAGTTGTTGGAAAATATTGTTTCAATTATTTTATATTTGTAATACGTTTATATTTGAGTATTTTCTTTTCGCACCTTTCGTTGCATGTGATTCATCTGCTGAGGCATTTGACCCGGTCCCATTTGACCTGGACCCATTTGATTCATTTGCTGTTGCATTCCACTTTGTACACCCATTGGTCCACCAATCTGATTAGGTATTTGACCTGGTATTTGACCCTGGATCTGATTCTGAAATATTTAAAGATAAAAATGTTGTTATTTGGCTAAGAAAACCAGAATGAATTTTGTAAAATTAAAAGAACTATTTCATCATTATTCTAACTTCAACAGAAAATAGTCCGAATCCTTCATGTTTAAGGTTTTTATTCGTACCTGCATATTCTGTTGCATTTGTCCAGGAGGAATTTGGCCCGGACCCATTGGACCCATCGGACCAGGACCTATCTGATTCATCTGTTGTGGCATATTTCCCTGGTTCATTTGATTCATCTGTTGCATCATCGGAGCACCTTGCATCTGAGCCATGTGACTCATTGGAACATTAGCTTGCCCAGGCATCATACCGATTCCAGATATTTTGTTTTGCATGCCTTGCATATTCATATTCGGATTGGGACGTTGATTCAAACTTTGTAGTACTAAACAAAACGACAAATAACAATCATTAGTTCATAAAAAAAGGCAGAAGAGTCCACTAGCTTACAAATTTTTACTAGATTCGTTTTCAGGCCCAAAAACTATGTGGGGAAATATCTTTAGATTCGTAAGCATAAAATCACGTAAATCTTATGCTTGAGGGAAGAATAATTGCTGTTATTGTATTGAAGTACCATTTTCTCTCAGATAATAATAAGCTCATAATTTATCTTGTATTCAACTAAACAGTGGTGGTGGCGAAGCTGATTTTTCGATTCACTTATTCCATAAACAATAATAACGGTAAATAATATTCGTAAATAATTTTAAACAATATTGATGACGAAATGTGATTTTTAATGACTTTCGTCATTGATTCTCTTCGGTCGTTTCCGCTTGGCAGTTGCACTTTTTTCAAGATTATCAACTGATGAAGACGACAGGAAAGATCCTCGTTGATTTGAACTTGAACTTGTTTCGACATTTCCAGCTGATGGAGAAGACAATGAAGTTCCTTGTCGATTTTCACTCGAACTCGTTTCGAGATTCTCAACTGACAGAGTTGATCGTAAAGTCGATAAGTTGCTTCGTTGTCTTTTTAGATTCGAATATCTTTTGAGTTCTTTGTCGGACAGAGATTTTTCGAAATTTTCATCGGAACTTAGTTGAGAAATTTGGCCAGATTTGGATGCAGTCATAAATTCTTCGAAAGCATCAATCAATGGTAAAGTTGTGAGTATGGCTAAACGTTCTTCTAAACTTTGCGTGAGGAGTTGAAGTTTGCTTTGTCTCAGGTTGGCTTTGTAAGTGTAACTGTAATTAATATTTCCTTCTTTCACATGAAAGTCATCGTTCAGTTTAATTCTAATAGACAAAGAATCGTAATTACTTGTTTTCGGATGGCCAGGCAGCCAAAATCCGTTTTCAACTTTGAATATGAATGTGACTTTTTTGAAATACCGATTGAAGATTATTTCCAACTTGTCATAACGTCTCTCCATCATTTCCTCGAAATTTTTGTAATATTCTCGTTTCAGGACCCAACCGTCGATTACATTGCGAGTTTCCGCGAGAAAATTTATGGCCCTTGATCCCGTGGGATCGAAAGTACCTTGTTCTGGGAAGCTCGGCAATTTCGGCAAACTGGGAACGAACGATGATCCCCACCGGAGATACCACTTCCGCAAAAAACTTACGTACTCGAATTTTATTTTGTAAGAAAGTTCTTTAATGCGTCTGTCGCCAACTCTCGGCTTATAAATATACCAAACTTTTGTCTCGTCTATTTTTACTTTCCAGCCACTTGCAGCCTCTACTTTTCTCACTAATTCTCCATTATTAATTTTCTCGCGTTTCCACTTCGTGTGCTTCTGCTTTTGCGCGTTCCTTTCGGCTAAATACTCGCACCATTTTTGCTGAGACGGAGAATTTGCGATCCTAAGCTTTGCCAACGAACTGTCCGAATCCCAATTTATGTCGATCAACGGTGAAGATTCAGCGTAGTAAAAATTCGTCAATCTTCGTTTCCGATTATCCATATTTTAGTCCACGTTCACGGACTGCTCACTTAACAATGAATTGCTGAATACAAGTCCGATTGTGTTCAAAACAATAAGAGATCGATGTAAATGGAAGAAAACGTGATAAGCGAAAAAAAAAAAACAAACGCTAGCCTGGAAATGTCTGTGTTTACGATACTAAACGACAACGCAAAAAAAAAATAAACAAAGCTGAGGAACAGCGATGAGTGAAGGCCTTGACCAACAGGCAGTCGTTTTACACTACAATTGTTGCAGTTCTCGAAAATATTCTGTGACAATAAACGACGAAAAATAAAGTTTGTATTCTACATTTCCTTACTTTTTGAACGTTGTATTTTTTTTTTTTTTTACTTTTTCGCTCCAATAGAACGAACATCCAGTTTTCGGAATAAACTCTGCCAATAAATTCGGAACTTTTCTCGAGAGAAAAAAGGAAATTTGTTGCACTTCGAGGACTCAAGTCCAAAATCGATCTATACTTCTGAATAGTCAAGTCAAAATATGTTGGTATAACGTAAAAATTCTTACAATTGGTAGCTGTATTCGAAGGAGGTTGTGGCACCATGCCTTGTGGATTAGGCCCCGGTCCTGACATTCCCATCATCTGATTATTTCCTGTCCCTTGGCGAGCTAAAGTCTGAAGGGCTCCTATGGGGTCTGGCATTCCTTGATTCCCTCCTTGACCAGCACCCGCAGCTATTCCTGGTGGATTCTTCTTCGCATCTAATTCAAAGAAAAATTAATTTTAATAATAGCTCACGATTTTTACCGGGTCGTTTACGAAAAAACAAACGTGTTAAAAAAAAGAAAAAAGAAGATTTTGTTGACGACTATGAATGAATCAAGTTGATTTCAAAATGATCTCAACTTGGAGTCAATGGAGATCAAGTCATTTTTCGAGATCACTCATTCACTCCATTTCAACGCCTCCTTGACCATGATAATCCTAAGAATTCCAAGCAACACACAGGACTCAAGTTGATGTTAAATGACATCAAACTGACAGTCGATCAGTCATTTGGTGCTTAATCCTCAATTTCATGCTATATTGACGAGCGCTCGACTATTGTAACAAATAAAATATATTATCAAGAGGGTGGAATGAAAAAAAAACAAACGAAATTCATATCTGGCGTAATTATTTATTAATTTCTCATATAAAAATTATTAGACAGCGGCTTTTTCCGGATATAGTTTTTTAATGATTTTCTGATTTTGATTGATTATGAGATCCAGCTTGCTATTTATTATATGAAGCAACTCCAGCTTGACTTCTTCAACTTTTGATTCTGAAGTAGATGGAAGTGGAGCATCATTGTCCGAGTCGTTATTCACAGGAACTGTAAAAAAAATGCATAAGTTTAATTATTTCTATCTAATTGAGTCTGTAATTGCTCGTCATTGTAATAGGAGAAATATTTGTCAATTTTTTTATTTCTGTGTAAATCGGTAATTGCGATGCTCTTGCCTGTATGCGGGGGAACACTGACAGCCTTTGCTGTTTTCGGAGTCTTGCACGGGAGAGGTTTAATCCTTCTTGTAATTCCGTTGATCGGAGAAGCGGGCAATGGATCTCTTTCATCGTCAGAGTCCGAATATAAATCGGCTGCCTTCCTCTTTTTTTGAAGCGTTGATAAAGCAGGTTTCACATCATGGCTATCGAAGTCATCGAAAAGTCGCTTTTCCGTCACGTCATTTAGAGCCTTCTTTATAGCGGCCTCACACTCTAATTTATAAGCACCTAAAAAAAAATTAGACAACGGATATATTTATGGTCACAGTAAACCCTCACTTTTAATCCTCATAGTCACAGATTATCCTTTTTCTATTCGTACTAGAGAGACATAACAAGACATAACAATTAATAGCCGGATTGTTTGCAGCAAGCTTAATTCCGTCTTCTTCACATTCTCTCATATTTTCTGTTTTCACAATCATCTGTACTATCTCGTTATGTCTCATTTCTTTCAAAAAAAGCACACACAAAACTCCGGATAATACCCCATAAAATGCCGCATTATTATGAGCAGAAATAATGATGTGCAAGATGCTAATTAACATCATTATATCGAATACATACCAGCCTGTCGCCCATGGTGACGGAAGTTTCTTTATGTTAACAACACAGGTGATGGAAAAGGTTTTTGTGGACACTTATTTTTCACTTTGTCGCTGTCCCCGAAATTGTCATACGCCAAACTCGCCAAAAACAGCTCGTTAAAGCTTGGTTGTCGTAGCAATTTCGCTTCTTATTGTATCTACAATCTACAATGGTATATACAACCGCGAGCAAGGATCTCATAATAACCGTATCCAAGCATTCATTTTCGAAACTGTATGTATTTTTGATATGTCACTTAAGGATACACCCATAACTTGTCATATTCATGACAGACCAACACCTTTGCCAATAAAGAACTTTCAAACTAGTTATACGCAAATGAATAAAAGATAACGCTAGGTAAAAACTTAGTCAAAATTAGGTCATTTTGGTAAATGACTAGAGTCTGTCAATTTAATGCCGTTTTGACATCAACTTGACTAATGTCTGTTGCTTGGAATATTTTTCAAATTCAAATCTGTATTTTATATAAGAAATTAAACTTACTCAATTCTCTGACGTGGAGGATCAAGCGAGCGACGAAACCAAGGTACTCTTCCTGTTGATAAAAAAAATGTAATTAGCAATGTGCAGAATAGGACAGATTGAATAAAAAAGAATAATCCATAAATTTGTATTAATAGTAACCTTATTTTTTGCTTTTTGGAAAACATGACTTTCCATTTCGATACTGTTTTTCGTTGTTGGCATTCCAGACTTTTGTATTGCTTCATCGCTGTAAACACAAAAAATCATTTTTATGAATGTCACATTCATCATTTTGAATCTTAATTAATTCAGCTTAATATGAAATCATTGCTTCATAATGAGACTTAAAATGGATAATTGTAAGAACAAATATTACTCGGTCATTACTTTTTAAAGAATCGAATGAATCATTCATATAATTATAATACTTTTTTACTGTTTACTCTACTGCAGAGTTTGAAAATTACATAAAGGATTAAATTAATGACTCGTATTTTTTTACATAAAAAAATAATTCCATGAAATTCCCTATGTGTAATTATGTGGAGTATTTGATGAAGTTGAGGATTTGATGTTTCTGTACATCGTATGCAAATAAAAAGTATTTATTGACACAGCAGAAGCACTGGGTACAATCAAGATACAATCGGTGACACGATGCTCGAAACTCAGGTCAACGATTGTTCAACAACTTTAGCGTTTTTTAACGGTTCAAAATTTTTTTATACATACATCTTTGCCACAACACTTTGACGAAAGTTTTGGGTTCGCCAGGAATTTTCTTCAGAAGCCATTTTTCGGGATTATGGAAAATTAAATAACTCAAATTATTACTGATGAGTTTCACAGGATTTCGTTGCACAAGAAATTACAAATATTTGGCACAAATGTAACGTTTCACAGATTGTCACGAATGTTATTACACTCAATTGGAGGTTATTTCACTGGTTAGTTCGCTCAACTTCACGGTGACTTCAGGAGCGAATGAAGCACACTGCACAGAACACAGTAAGACAGTGGCGTCTGGCGACACGTTCTAGAAATTTGGAAAAACCCATGGATGGAGTCCACCGCACGGGAAACGCCGGTAGTGGGGGAAGGGACCTATCCCGTTTTTGCAGCTTCAATTTTCGGCCGCAGCGTGTGGATCGAACCCTACGCCGTCGATATTGTAGAGGTACCCCCTCCCCTACTGTACGAATTGCTTACATTGTACTGGTACTGTGCGACCGTTTTGTTTCCTGGAAATAGCCCAGAGGGCAGGCCTGTACAGACGAATTTTCGCGGTATTTTAGTATCCATCGATTGATCAACCGATGTAAACAGATGTAAAGTTCTTTCAACGTTTGACGATTGAGTACGTATTTACGTGGAGTTTTCAATTCATAATGAAACTCACGTGTAACGTTGAGGTTCATTGTAGGCTGTTGTCCTCCACAAATATACCTTCAAGAAAAAAAAGTCAGCGTGGGTGTTTGACAATCGCGAGACCCACCGTAAAAACCAATGATCTCGTATTGTTTTTGCAGACAACAACGAATAAATTGGGAACAAAATACAAGGTAAACATGAATAAACATCGAATGATGATTTGTTTTAAATATGCAGGGAGAGAACGAAGTTTTCATTGCTGCAAAATTATACTTTTAGATCGACAACAACATAGAAAAAGTATTCACAAAGTTTGTCAATGATGGGAAAGCAACAATCAGAATAAAAGAGCCACCTCATGATTTGATCATTCAAACTGACGTTATACAGCTCAAAAGTTTTCTTCACATTCTTAAACTGGGTTTAATGAAAAAAATCGATCCCGCTGTTCTTTGTATCTCCAACATCAATCCCAAAACGTTAACAACCCTAAAAACCAAAGTAGTGATTACCAAAAAATCAGACTATCCTGTTTTAGAAGGATTTCCTAGAACAACGGAAATTCTTCACTTAGCCAAATTAGAAAGAAAATCATTCGACAGACAAATTCTCCGGCTACAAAGCTTGAGGATCTTGGATCTCAGCGAAAATCAATTGTCCAGTTTACCCAAAGAACTTGGCACTTTGCCAAACTTGACAGAGTTGTATCTTGCTTCGAATAAACTAAAACTTCATTCATCGTCCAAATCTTCTTGGATGGATGGGCCAAGTATCCGCACAAACTTAAAACTGTTGGACATCAGTTCAAACGAGGTGAGCTACCGGTTTCCCTTACTTGCTTACACAGAAAAAAAATGAAATTCCTTGACATTCATCGACTTGAAAATTAGACTCCTTCAAGAAATCATAGAATTTAGGAATGATAACAACATAGTCGTCATTTTACTGATATGTTTAAAAGTTGATTCTGTGCTCGACAAGACTGTAGAAAGATTCTAAAATATTTTAAATTTTTCTCTCTAATGATCACATGTAAAACTTTGGAAACTCTGATAAATTGGAGGCTCAAAATGAATCGTAGGCACGGAGTGAATGGGAAATGAAAATTGACTGAGAAATAAATTTATTTTTCCAAATTCGCAACAGATATCTGAACTGCCGGAGCAAATAGGACAATTGCGTTCGCTGGTCACCTTAAAAATTGTTGATAATTCTTTGAGAACCTTACCTCAGAGTATAGGAAAATTAATTTCCTTGAAGTTTTTGGATGTCCAGAAGAATTTGTTGGACCGTTTGCCAGGGAGTATGATGAATTTACATTTGCATCACCTGAACGTGTCGTCAAATTCTTTTGGTTTGGAACCACAGCTGTACGAAAATCATATGGATTGTGTTCCTAGATTAATCGAAATTGCAGCGCGATTCATAGTTAATTCAAGGTGAATTTTCGTAATACATAATTCGTATTAATGTTACAGAACTTGTAGGAAATAATTTTCAAAAATGTTCTTCTGTTCAGAATACACTACGACGGAAGTACAGTTCCAATGAGTTTGGTAGAATATTTGGATGGTGCACGGTTTTGTGCGTGCGGAAAAGCTTGTTTTCAAACATACATACGACAGTTTATCGAGATTAATTTGCACCGGATATCAGGCACCGTCTGCTCTTCAGGAAACTCCGAACAGACTCGCTTCGATGTTTACTTGTGCAGTGCTAGTTGCGTAAAACGTTACGTATCACGATGTTAGTGCAAATCGATATCGACAAAACGGTGAAAAAAAAAATGAAAAAAAGGTCCGACCTGTCAACAATGATCGGGTAGTTCATAAGTTTTGTATTTTATCTCAACGCTCAAGAGAAAGCTCGGAATAAAAATTTTCATATTTTTATAAATCCCGTGAGTCGCGTTGATATTCTTAAACCTTGGGAATTTGGGCACGTCCAAATTATTGAAATAAGTTTAAAAAAAGTTATTGATGCACTTTGAGGAAGCATTTATTCTTTTCAGTTTATTTTTTATTATCATCTACCGATAAATATAGCGATGTCTGCTAATCCGTAGATAAATGGATATTGAGTTAATCATTATGTTTTGTTTTGTTTTGTTTTTTTTTTCTTATCCATGAGGTATACATCCTCGTGACGAACAAATAATCAAAAAACATAGAATTATCATTTGCTTTCTGTGTTGTCGCGCTGGCCAATTATTCTTTTTCATTATCTCGTACAAAAACTAACGAATGAAGCTCAGTATTTTTTGTTGTTTTTATGTTGTTGTTTTCACGATACCCCTTTTTGCTACAACAATTGAATATTAGTTGTTTACGCTATAAGTTTGTACTATTAATTTGAACTGAAAAATCGTCTACTATACACAATTGACATACACTAAGTATATTGAATAATCGAATATTGTCCAAGAAAAGTGTTTACTATCTTTGAGTAACTTTGAAAATGTTCTTTCATTTGCTTGTTAGATTTTTCTTATGTTTTGTTTAACTGTACTTCGAAAAAAGCTTTTTTTGTCGATTCGATTACTTGTGAACGATGAGTGCTGGTTGTATTTCGTTTTTTTCTTTCATTTTGTGTCTGTCTGTGTGTTTGTGTGTGTGCGCGTAGGTTTTCTGTTTGTTTATATCATCAACATCAACTATACATTTATTGCTATGGAAGAAGTACCATGATTCAGAGCCTCGATTTAATTCAATCGAATTTATTATATATTGTCTTTACGTAATCTATTTTATGCATATAGTACAAGTACAATAGTTTGCCCTTTATATTGCGTGCACTATAAATTCATTTAAATTCGTCACTTATACCAGGATTAGCGTTTAGTTCACAAGACATCTCAAATTAACATTTTGTTGCTGTTTTCAATTTTTTTTTGTCGTTTTTTTTTCTTCTTTTTTATCTCTTTTTCATAACGTACAGTTTTTGTTTACTACCATTTTGACATTGTTATATACATAACACGTCTAGCGATTACTACGTTTCTTATCGACTACGACTCTCTTCGATACTCCGTTTGCTTATTCATTTCGCATAAAATTGTCTTTTTGTTGTTGCATTGACGCGCCGGCTTTTTTGTTTGTTTGTTTGTTTCGTTTGTTCAATTTTCAGTTGTTCATAACGAGATCTTGGAATGTAGAGTTGTTATATCATTGCCAATTAATTTTGTGTTTCATCGACTACGAAGACTACATTTTTTATTGTCAATGCATATTCGGAACAGCGTCTCTGCGGTTGTTGCGCTTCCATTGTTTCCTCTCTCCTCTCTATTGTTTAATTTATTAATTTTTCTCGTTCATTTTTGTTTATTTGCGAGTAAACGAAGAGGTGCTCAGTTTTTTTCTTCTTCCCTCTACATTCTCGTTATATTTAAAAACTTTGTTTCCACCTTCCTCCTTTGTTCTTTTTTTTTTTTCTCATCTTTTTAAGTTGGTCATTGGAAAACCAAGTTAATCAATTAAACTCTGATCTCAATCCAGTTGAGATAACAATGAATAAAAGTTCCCTTTTTGTAAAATTTTTTTTGTTCCTTTTTTTGTTTTTATTCTCCTCGCACCCTCTCACGACGCCGCTAAACGGCTGAGATCCGCGAGATGGTTAATAGTTTTTTTTTCCTTTTTGTTTTGTTTTTCATTTTTATTTTTAATACTATTAGTTAGTGTTTGAGTCACAGGACGTCCGAATGAATCAACGAACGTCATTAAAAATAATGAAAGAAAAAAAAAATGATCAAACCCGTCTTATATTGACTTTTACATCCCATACATCAAAAACTTACATAATCCCGCTCCTCACAAATCCTTACATACGCAATTTTTTTTCTTCTTCCCTACCGTGTGTTATTTGTAATAGTATGTATCCTTGTGGAACCGTCAGCTCAAGTGTGGTTACGCGTGTGTACTGTGTTTGTGTTCTTAGTTTGTTTTCTTTCCTGTCCTTCTCTCTCTCTCTCTCTCTCTATCTTTCTCCTTCTAAATAATCTTCAATTTTCGTCTTGCGTAGCTGTGTGCGTGCGACTATATACATATATACATATGTGTATATACAATATGTATGTACTTATATACATACATATGTATATATAATATATATTGATAAGATTATTCAATGATAATCATAGAATATTCATAGCAATGATAATTAATCAATGAACGTATTAGTAATAATGATGTTAATAATAATGATAATAATAGTCATCATCGCCATCTCTTCATCATTGTAATAGTGATAATAACTAATAACAACCACGATAGCACCCGCGCCGAGTTTCTGATCGAAGTATTTAACATTTTTTTGTTCTTTTATTTAATTTTGTTTTTTGTTTTTTTTTTCGTTTTTCTTTCTACTCTGATGCAATTTTCGTTTCTTTTTTGGTAATTTTTTTTCTTCTTTTACGATTTTTTTTTGTTTCTTTTGTTTTTTTCATTAAATTCATGTGCGTATAGTGTTGTATAGAGTTATAGAGTCTTATTGGGGTCTGCGCGGGTAAAATGCACGTTCGTGTGGAAACCTTGAGGTTTCATTACTATTAATTAATACGATATAATTCACGAATGTATTCGCGAATATTCTAAGTTACAATAATATTCATTCTATTATCATTCCACTGATAATAATCGCACGAATGACATCCTCATAGCTGGTACCACTTTTTATCCTTATATTTGAGCATAAGCCCGTGGGCAGAACCCGAAAAATTCTCTGCTTCGTTCATCATACGCTCCGTTCTCTCCTCCAATTGCGATAATTTGTCACCCCTCTCCATTACCATCCGATGCGCCGCCGCTACATCACCCGTTGCCGTTGATACACGCTCACGCAACGCCTGCGTTTGGGCATCCGGACCTGGTATGTGCTTCGCCACCGTACGCGAAGCTCGACCGCTCGATTCACCGACTGCACAACAACATCATTTGTTTACATCAATTTGGAAATTCACGATTAATCACATTGTTCATTCGACGTCATGGTTTCTTTTCGAGGCTATGAATCAGCCATTGGAACCGATCTCGAATTCTTGAAAGTGAAAAATTGCAAAAATGGACTGAAATCTTTTTCATTCCGATCGGTTTGAGAGATTGAAAAATTTTTTGCTCCGAAGTTGTAAGATTTCTGTGGCGCTCTCAGGAGCGGTTCGTATTATACTTTGAAATCCAATTTTTTTTTTGTTTTTTCGTAAAACCTGAAACCCTATTTTTTGCGAATTTTCAGTTCTAAATGAATACGTGCCTTTTCCTTTGAAACAAATTTATAAAAATATCCTTAAAGTCCAGATTCTGAAGGAGAAACCTCACTCAATCACGAAGCCACGCGTATACTTACACAATTCTTCTCTATCCAAACTTCGAGCTCCACCGCCAAAGAGCCCTTTGAAGAAACTTTCTTTGGGTGGTTCTGGCATATCATGAGCAACGAACAAATCTCCCATCATGTCCGTCAGTTCGGAGCTAGAATTATTTTCGAAATTAATATTCGATGCAAGTAGAAGATGAAAAGAGAAATGAATGTTCTACTATCAAAGCAGGAATTACTTGAAAATGAGGAAAATGTATATGAAGGAATTTCAACGATTATGGACTCACCAAAACTCAGTAGAGACGGTGAATTTTTGGATCTCGGTAGGCGAAGAGAGATACAAAGCGTGACCTCGATTGCTCAAGCAAATCGTCTTCGCGATTCTGTAAAACAAATTATTCCATTTATTCCAAGCACGTTATTTATTCACTCGAACCCTGTGCAAAAATATTGTTGCATATTGTATCAGCGAAATACGCAAGAAAAAAAAACGGTACACGAGAACGGGATAGACCTGACACCCATTCTTTCGTTTATTTGTTTTTTTATTATTTATATATACAAGAAAAAAAATGAGTAACGCAAAAAGCAGCTATTCGTATTATATGAATTTGAGAGAAATGTGGATTTTTTTGTACAGTGTAAAAGTTATTGGCAAAATAGAGAAAGTTTAGCATAATTAGCCGAGCTCTGTATCGAGATACAGAATAATATTCGTTCACGAAGTGCAATCATTGAGTCACACGAGCTGTGTTGTGGGTGATTAAGTTATTTTATTGTTTTTTTTTATTGGTTTTTTTTTTTGTTCATGCATTCGTCCAAGTTGCAGTGCCGAGCAAAAAGTATTTTTGATCATTGCCTAAATTTGTGCCTCTAAGAAAATAGCTATAAATGTATAATTCGAAAATTCGATAAAATGTTAGCGGTCAATATTTTGGATTCGGCCGATGATAGAAAAGAGCGAATATAACGTTTGATTCTTACGAACTCACCTTTCAAATATATCCACGTTTAAATCGTTTCAATATTTTTGTTTTTTCAAATCAAACTGTTATTCACAATATATGTTAAATGATTAATTTATTAATTGGGTGTTAGTGTCTTTCCCATTTCGAGTCGACGAACGCGTCGGATTTAATGGTTATTTTTATAGAGAAGAAGAAGAAAAAAACGATAACAAAGAGAAAAGAAAAGATAAGATAAGAGAGAAGAAGAAAAAGAAGAAGAAAAGAGATAGAAAAGTCTTATTGAAGTAGAAAAAAACACATGAAAAGGGGAGTCTGTGAATAAAATCAATTGAAACTGTAACGTTTGAAAAAAGACACTTAGTAAACAGCGTTTGTAATCGAAGCTGCGACGATAGAAAATTAAAAAAATGAGCAAAGTCGTGATTATTAGGAGTTGCTTAGGAACAACGAGTGAGCTTTTATTTATATGATGACTTACTGATCGGTATCGCCATTTACAAAGAGTTGATGACCCCATATGGACAACATGGGGTCTACAATGCCGTGTTTTGTAGTCTGAAAACTGTTAGAAATCACAGAAACAGTAGAAAGAAGCGTATTTACCCGTTCTCAAGGTTTAGGCGTGAGTTTTTTTTTCATAAATATTTTTTAAGCTTCGTGTTAACCCTTAAGACCTTTTAGTCATCACGATGGGGGAATTGCGATATCATTTCGCACTGTTTTATGGACTAAGAAATGCGATGAATTAAAGTTTGTTCAACAATACGTACGCGTTCAATAAATAGGGAATTTGTAAAACGATTTTCTTCACATTTATTTAACGTTTCGTTGAGAGAAAGATAGACAGTTTTGACATTTTTTGAAATCACCAGTTACGTTTTTCATAGTTTTACAGAGAAAATGTATATTAAGAAAAGTTTTCACTTAATCGATTAAATAACTTCGAAGCACGATGGAAAAATGGATTCGTAATTTTTCAAAAATTCATTTATTCAAGTAGTACGTAAAGTTGTGTCTACCATAATTTAAGAAAAGTTATTAGCAATGAATGTAACGAGGCAGATATCGAAGGCAAAGCCATAGTAGTAAATTTTCTTTATTATTTAAATGTTATGTACGAATTATAAATAATCGTAAACACTAATCAATGAGAGGATAATTTAATTTATAATTAGTTTCGTCTCTGAAGAGAGACGAAGAAAAATAGCGCAGAAAAATATTCTGTGCAGTATATAAACGGTGCTTGAATAGTATTAATAAATATTCTACATGATGGGCATGCCTGGCGAGCGTATTAAGGGTTAACGAGTGTGCATTATGTGTAGAGAAGAGAATATAAACTTTCACATGCCGTTATTAGATCGCTTTGGCCAAAATCGATAATAACAAGCCGGCAATATTAGAAAAAAAGATATAATTATTGAGGCCTTACGAAAAATGTTAAATGTATTTTACAAATGATTTATTGATGTGTGGTATAATATTCGTTTATTTTTTTTTTATATGTATATTTTTATTTTATTCGAAGCGTTCTATGAGTCGTAAATTTTTAAAGTGCAGTTTACTCGATAACATTAGTGCGAATAATATTTGAATCGCTTAAAAATTAGTATCTTTCTAGACGTTCGTTATTCTTATGTACATATATTTATAAAAATTTATTGAAGAAGAGAAGAAAAAGGAATAAATGAGATTTGAGTTCTTGCTTACCTTAGATCTAACAGTGGTAGAAAATCAACGTCTATCAATGGCCTGAGACTAGGTAGACTGTATATCGCTATATGACCATTCGAGATATAGCACACGAGACAAACGCTATCTGAAAAATCAAACACGACATATTTAGACAAAGTAAACATTTTCACATCGTTCACTGTATCAGAATACAAAAGTTCGATCCCAGTTTTGCTGAAGGTGTGAAATTTCGCTTTCGAAAATTCGACTGTATACTTTGATCGAAAAATAGACCCAAATAGCAGACATTTGAATCGTGAAGTCGAGGTTTTGCCAAACTTTTATGTTTTGTTTTACTGTTAAAAAATAAAATATGGGGTTGGGTTGAAAAAACCCAAGTGAGTTTTGAAAATAAAATGCTAGTTAGCATTTTCAAAACTATCATTTTGGAGTTTGTCCATCTGTCAAATGGGGATGACATGTTTTTTTTTTTTTCATAACTTCAATATGTTATTGAATCCAGGATTTTTTAAAGAAATGATACACACGAAAATTTAAGAAATTGATTTTGTTGTTTTTTTTTGTACCTTTGAGTGATGTGATTTCGGCTTTAATCACGATATGTGTCTCGGCCAGCTGTTGCCTGTAGACACAGTTTTGTGAAGGTAGAGCAACTACTCTGGCCTGTTTCTCCGATGTTAGTACAACAAATTGACGATCTTCAAAACCATCGCCACTCGACACCTGAGCGTTCAACAGAGGAGACATTCTGCTGTTCCCAATCTTCCCTTGGCTCCCTTCGATGGAAAACGTTAAATTTCGATTAAAACGTATTTTATATCAACAATCGATACGTATTTCAAAACTGAATGTTGCTCTTTAATTCTTGTTTTTCTTGATAGTAAAATAATTTTGAGCGACAATGAAAATCCATTTTGCTTGCAGTCGTTGTCTTAAGAGCATTGAAATAAAAAAGACGTCAACTATGGAGTAAAAAATTCGAATTCTATCTTGAATTCATTTTCAATCACACAAGTTCTTCGACAATCGCAATGACGATGAATAAAAATGTTCAACATACGGCTACGGTCTTTACTATCCGAATTCTCGTCCTTCCAGGATTCGTAAGAATATGGGACGAGAGCTCCGTTACAATCCAAGAAAGACATCGTCAGAATGCTTCCTTTCAATTTAAACGATGATCCATCTGCAGAAACGATTTTTTTTTAAATAATTAGAACGAATCACTTGAAAGAGTTAATGGACGCAGAAAAGTGGAATCTAATTTTAAAAGAAATCGAAATAATGATCTTCGTAGATTAAAATACATTTTTTGGGCTGGTGTAGAGGAGAAAATTTCCGAAAAAATCAGAACTTACTACATGTAGAAATAATCACAGGCTGAACGGTACGTTCCTCAGGCGCAGGTGAGTTAAACACGATAGTTTGTATCGAACCCAAAGACGTGCCAATCCACAGAGTTGGTAAAGTGTTGGCGTCTGGAGAACAAGGAAAAAAAAATTAGGTTGAGTGAATCAATGCATTAATATTGTTGGGTTGATAAAGATTAATACGAAATCAAAAAAAGAATCAAAAAAATGTGTACCACTTTTCTTCGTGTAGGAATCGGCAAATGTAAGGCAGCTGATGGTTTCAGTGGCAATATTTTCGAGTGAGGACATACTCGAGCTTCGAGATCGTTGGAACGAGCTGTCGAGTTTGTCTATCCGGCCAGCATTTTGAAAAGCAATAAAAAAGATTAAACATCGTACAGAATTAGCGCCAAAATAAATTCGTCTACGAAGCATGCGTGAGACAATTTTAGATGCATCTCTCAACTTTACAGTAAATTATGATTTTTTTTTGTTTTTTTTTTTCGTGTTTTTTCAACTTTTTTTGAGAGAGAGAGATCATTATTGTTCAACGAGAATCATAGTATGATTACAGTATAGTAAGTTATCATAGTAAATAGCACAGTCACAACAAGAACAAGAAGAAGAAGAAGAACATCAACAACATAAATAACAACAACAACGACAACGACAACAACAATAATAATAATGTGTTATGATTTTTCTTGTTTTTGGTTTTTTTGTTTCGTAACATTCACATTCACTCGATCAGATATAAAAGTTTTAGAAAATTTTGTTGTGTGCTCTGAATAGTGGAAAACGGTATTGATGGAAGTATTTTTATTTGTTTATCATTGGCGGTGGTTGTAGGCAGTATTGATTTTACTTAAATGCTTGTAAATATTTTTGTTCATCCTCGTATAAAATCTCATCGAACCCTAATCCGTTTAGTTCGTTTAAATATAAATGTTGACTCGCACACCACGTTTGCAGCATTCGTTGATATTGAGTGTGGCTTCGTGGATTTTTCGAGGAATAATTAATGTTTGGACAGTGATGTCGGGGCGATTGTTGTCACTCTAGAAAACTGGTTGCATGCACATGCTCAATTTTTCTTGTTCTCGAGTTTTTATGTTGTGTTTTTCTTTGTTCCCGAGGATCACGATTTTTTTTTTTTTTCAATTTATCGAAAACACGGTTGCACGAATTTAATCGCACTTTCGATTGTGGAAGTTAAAAGTCGTAGACATGGGAGAAAATTTCACGAATACCTATCCATGTTGATTTTTTTTTTTTTTTTTCGAGTTTGTTGGGATTGTGATAAATTCTCACGTTTTTCATTTCGTCGCAGTTGTTTATGGTGAATTTGCTCTTATTTTCTATTATATGGTAAGTGTAGCTGTGGATCCGATCGAGATTTATAGCGAGAGCGGAATGCTGCTAGACAGGCAAAGAAAAAGATAGACAGATAGAGAGAGAATTTGTGTGAGAGAGAGAGAGAGTTAGAGAGAAGAGAAACGATGACATATTCATATTGAGAAATCATCATCTCAAATGCTGTGCTTTGAAATTACAACTAGGTCCAAATCTTCGAGCCTCAAACTGTGCCAATTTTCACGCAATAAGTCACAGAGAGAAATAGAGACAGACAGAGAGAACTAGATCATGTCAACAATATAAATAAACGAGTGTGCGAACTTTCGTGTTTTTATCATTGAGCATCAAAGTTTTTATGTTTGTAGTGACTTTGTCGTGGCTTTTTGGTTTATCGACTACTGTATTTCTTCAAAATACACTCACCACTGTAATTATTTAACCCTTCGAGCCATAGTTTTACATGAACCCTGAGACATTTATGAGTATAAATAAATGAACAGTCATTATTTGCTATTTGCACAAATACCACGTGCGAGTAAATAGTCGAATTTAGTACTTTTTCATGAAACACCTCATTTTCTACTGAACTATCATGACCTTCGGAGCAGCAATTTTTTCACAAACTCTACATACTTCAAATAATGTTACAGAATTTTTTCAAAATTTTCCGCACGGTGCTCTGTGTTTAAAAAAATGAATAAAACAATTAAATATTAATTGCTGAATTTCGAATTCAGATTCATTGGCCTTAAAAACCTTCGAGTCCTAAATTTCAAGGCAATTTCACGGGAAAGTGGCTCAAAGGGTTAAAATAATAGGAATAAGGAATTCTTATGATGTTGATAATTTTAGCAGAATATTCGATCAAAAACTAAATGAAACTCGAATTCAATGTTTTTTCTCTCAAGTTCTTCCATTAGATTGAAAAATTGTTTATGTTTGAAAATATTTCCGTTCAACAGTGAGACGTTTTTGCCAGCGGACTCAGTTGAAGAAGCGATTACCTTTTATTGCTTCTTTGTTCGTTCGAAAACTCGAAAATATTGAGATTTCGAACAGTCATGATGTAGTTAAATGGCAAAGTGAAATTTTTGCAAATCATAACAGTCTTTTGAAAATGGACGAAAAAATCACACTATGAGGTTCGCAAAAATTGATGAAAAAAATTAATTGTAAATTATTTCGATAAACTCACAAATTTGATTTCAAAGATTGTCTGATCACGAATTTTTTTCTAAATGCAATATCATTTTTATTTCCCATTAACTTACTGAGATATTTACTTAAAAAAACGTTCAAATGAAAACCTTTCAATTTATCAAAATTTTACTTTGGCTGTAACCAGAGATTAAAAAAAAAAGATAGAACAAAAATGAAGTCTGAATTTATGTAAATTATTGTATTGCTGCTTAGAAATTCGTTTTCAAAAGTGATTCCCTGGTCAGAATGAATTCAAAACTTTCCGAGTTTGTTTTTTTATGTTGAACAATTTTTTTCTCGTAGTTTTGTACGATTTTCACAAATTTTCAAATCATATTTAACAATAAATCTCTCTGGAGTGATTGATCATTTCTTCTTTTTATAGAAAAAAAATGCACGTGTTCTTAAGAACCCATCAAATATGTCTACAAAGTTAAACAACAGAAAAAAACTCGAACAGTTTCAAATGTATTCTGTCCTGAAAATGTTCTCCGAAAAAAAGGAATCTAAACAACAATACAGTCTCGATAAAAGGGGAAAAAACGACGACGATGATTTGCTGTGTCGATAAACACACACGTTTGACGCAATAAAAATCGGTGATAAAGAATTGGCTCTGTCGAATAGTGGAAGGCGATAGAGAAGAGAGAAGATGGTGATTGAAGAGAGCAAAAAAAAGCTAAGACGTATCCGGTGAAGAGAGTTTCTACGATTGATAGAGAGAGAGTAGAGAGAGTACACAGAAGAATATCTTTTCTTATAATTCTTTTTTTGTTTCTTTTTTTTTGGTTCCTTGTAGATTGAGTGGTTCTTTTTGAAAGTAATTTTGGCATGTTGTACTACCAAAGCTGCTATACTGTCTGACGCTGGTGAGAATCGACTGGGAGGTCAAAGAAGCCTGGGGAGTGGTCGTAGTGAGGTTGCGAATATCGAGACTGCTTTGGGGATGGAATACGTGGCTTGCCGAAAAGCTGCCAGAGCTCGAACCTTCTCCTTCGTAGTTGCTGATTGTTGTGCTCAGGCATTTTTGTAATTTTCTTATACCGTGAGGCCTCGAATGACGTAGTCCAGAATCCGTGGCAGCCTTGCGGTAAGATACGCTACCACCAACTGTCATTCCATCATCGTAATTGCTCGTCGATGTATTTCCCACGCAAAGGAAATCGCTCTGATTGTTATTCGTATTTCTTGTCGCATGGCGCATTATATTTCCTCCACCACCACCACTACCATCGCCGCAAAGACCACCGTCGCCACTCCCACGTGATCCGACAACATTTCCGTCATTACTATCGCCATCATCACTTTTTTCACCACCAACAACTACGCCACCACCAACACCAACACCACTACCACCACCGCCACCACCACCACTAACGCTCATCACACTCCTTCCGGTTGTTGGCGATACGCACATCCCGTTCATCTACAAATCATTTCAAATTATGACAAATATAGCATCGCTTTTTTCCCCAATTTTCACTTTTGATTTTTTTCAATATATTTTTATGAGTTTGGATCTTGAATATTACTATTTTGTATTTTTATTTATCATTAATTTAGAGCAGAAAAATCGTTTGCAACGTGAGCCTAAATAATTATATCGTCTGAAAAAGTTAATTCATGAATATTTTGGTATTTTATCGAGAAAACATTCGATGAAATGTTGAGAGGACAATTTTATTTTAATTATTGACACAATTTTAATACGTCTATCTTTTTTCCTGGTTGTTTTTTTTGTTAATTTCAGCATCAAAAAATTTACATTGCAAATTCATTGAATTGATAATCTTTGGTGATTTACTTTGCAGTCGGAACGGAAAAAAAATCGTTGTAAAAATAAGTCCCGAGATCCAAATAACAGTATTTTCGATGAATAAATAATCATCTGGAACTGAACGGTCTCATTACTGCCTAAAGAAGAAAAAAGAGAAATGCCATAAAATATAAACGTGTTCGAATCGATGCTTCGATGATAAACTGGAGGTAATACAGTGGAAATTAATTAATCCTATGGTTGCGACGAGACGAATATCTCATTACAATAGAACCGAAGCATTGGGACGAAGTGGGCCTCGTGAATAATCGATTGTCCTGAGTACGATCTCGTTCTGGGTCATAGCTATATAACTTATTAAAACGTACGTACGTTTCATCCCGATATTACACGAGGTACGAGAGAATGATAATAATAAAACATTTGGAGGAAATATAAATGAGATTTCCACCAATAGTAACTGCTGGCTGTAATTAAGCAACGCAATTATGGAGCTGCAGAGTCTTGAATATCAGTCAGTCAATATGAAAGTACGTTAAAGAGGATTTTTCGAGTAGATACACAAAATAAGATTTTCCATTGGTTACTAAAGTGTGTGATCGATCGTGAGATTAAAAAAAAAATAGTAGACTCTTAAAAAAAGGATAAAAAAAGATTCCGATTGCCCGAATTTCGTTTGAACTATTACAAAACCTTTTTTTTATCGTTCTATTATTATTGTTATTATCATTACCATTGCTATTAACGTGCAAGCAATTAAAAACGATCCCAAAAAGCTTTGGAGGCAACTGTTTACCGACCATATTTTTGCATATGTACATACATTTATGTATTTACATAAAATATATATGTACGCTGCATTATTTATGCTACACCGAGTACGAATATGTAATTAGTGTTATGCTGGGCTATTTTGAGTTTCCAGGGATAACATATACTGCCAACTACGCATAATTAAATGTTCATTAATGTATATGTACATTCATATGTATGGGGCTTTTCATGGCACTTGTACATTTACAAACCCTGACCCCTTTCTATAGCTGAGAATCTCTATACGTTTTGTTTTTTTACATCAAATAAATGGACACGTATAAGGACAGCGCGGGTTAAAACTGCTGGGGGAGAATGAAAATGGAAAAAATTTCGTCACACCAATAGAATCGAGAATTTCTGGTAATTTTTTGTGTGTAAAATGTTATGTTTTATGGAAATATACGAAATCTCATTTTCTGCTAATATAAGTTTACATTTCGACGAGTAGAAATTACTCAAATTTGAATTCATTCACTCGGTAACTCTGATTGCGGTAATGAAAAGAAAATCGGTAACGAGTTTACACGGGGGTCTCGACGGACTCTGCTCACGTTTTCATTTCATTTACAATTTCAGTTAATTGAGTATTCCCATTGAATAAAAATGAAAGCAAAAAGCTGTAACCCTTGCAAAGAAAAAGAAAACTACTGCCGAGTGTCGACTTGCTCTGGAAAATTTTGTAAATTGACTCAGTTTTCGAGAAAAATAGAAATATTTATTTCTCAAAATTCGATGAGTTTATAAAGTGCATCGAAAACTGCTGAGAAAGGGAAAAAAATTCGAGTGTCTGTGAAAATCGAAAAATACGTGTCCGTTTATTTCTCGTCTAAATAAAAAAAACAACGTACAAAAATGCCCACCAATTAAAATAGGGGTGAGAATTTGGGAACGTAAGAGAGATCTGAAACAGCCAATGTATACATTTAGTCAAACGTTTATAAATAATACCGAAGCAAGCTAATTATAATCGTGTGTGTGTCGTGTAAATAGTTCATAGAATAAAAAATTCCGTACAAATAATTAAACAGATGTCGATAATATTGGATAAATTGAAACATTATTTTGAAAAAACAAACAACGTTGCTGTGCAACAGTGATATTCGAAACAGCACAATGATAATTCGATATGCAGGAATACACGTACAATTCAATAATAATATGAAATAAATAATCCAAAAGATTCTCAAGATAAAATGATGTATAACTGGATTGAAAATAGATCGAGTAAGCAAAATTTCTAAGCTAAATAATGAATTATCCTACAAGCAACGTGGTATTGCGCCGTGTAATTTGTTGAAAGAAAAAAACGTCAGAAAAGAAACAAAATTTATGCAATTAGCAGTAAGAAAAAAAAGTCACCAGCAATAATTAAAAATATTCGCGAATTCGAGAAAACAAAAGAGTCTCGAAAACGATTATTTCGAATCATCACTGTTGCTTTTTATTCAAGTTTTGCTTAACGGGCCTAGTCAATATTCAATAATAATAATAATGATAATAATAAATAAATAAATAAAAAGAGCGCTCGTTGCCACGTATGATTATTCAAAAATTCTCTCTTTTCCTTTCTTTCTCTCTCACTCGTTCTCTCTCTCTCTCTCTCTCTCTCTTTCTCTCTCGGCGGTGAACGAAAAATTCGTGAAACCTTAATTTTACCTGAATCAAACTTGCTGTCAGGGAAGACCGCGAAATTGATTTGAACCTGAAAAAGTGTTGAAGTACAATATCCTCACGGTCTTGTATTTGGTGGTTGAAAAAAAAAAAAAATTATGTCTGGTGGGGCACAACAAAAACGAAGATTACAAATATCACAGTTGTGTCCGTCGGGAAATTGAAAATCTGTTCTGTGTAATATTATTATTATTATTATTATTATTATAGCATATTATCAATGTACGTAGTAGAATATTGAAGAATTTTCGAGAAAACGAGAAGTAAAAATGTTCAAATTACGTTTTACACGATAAACGAAAAGAAGGCTGCAAAAAGCAATAAAAAAAAAGTAAAAATCTACGTGTACTGAAATGTTATAATGTCAAAGTGGAGGAGTTTTGAGCAGAAAGTAAAAATCCTCTATAAAATCAATTATTTTACACTACTCACGTACGTAATACATGCAAAATATTTATTCATATACTGTAGAAAAAAAAAATCATGATTTAAACAAAATTTTAGTTGCATTTTTGAGATAATTCTTTTTTCGCAACATTATTTATTGTGAAAAATTAATAAAATCGCTATGACATCGCGATTTATTATTTTTTTATAATTTATTTGAGTCTTTTGGTAGATTTTTGTTTGGAAGAAAAACTTGATGTTAGAATGGTGTATATGTATCAGTATGTAAAAACTACGTACGCTGCATACCCAAGTTCTACTTATCTACGTTAGTAGGCACCCTCTACACATTTATTAGCATTATCGCCTATCGACTACTCTTGCCTTCACCTTGGTCATCATCTAATTAAAAAAAAAAGGTACATAAATAGATATATATATATAATGTATTGATTTAATAATATAAAATCGCATGATCAACATATGTCTGCACTCTTCTATTATTGACCACTCGGTACATTCAATTTAATGAACGATCGCGTGTCGATCTCCTAAAAAACATCATCAAACCTGGCAAACACACAAAAGGTTTGAGGGCTTGGGTATCGTGTGTATCAAGGGCTTTAAGGGGGTAGACAAGGTACGCTAAACTAAACAGACTCCAAAAAGCTCCTAGCTTATTAATTATAATTATCATTATTTCGACATTTTAATCTGATGCATTATTCGCAACGAGCTTTATTCTTTATTTGCGCTTTTCTCTTTCTTTGCCATCAATTTTTCTTTACGAATTTACCTTTATAATCGTGTACCAGTTTTGCAAACATAACGTGATTCTTCTAGACAATCGGACCATTTTTTGATATATCTGGAAAAAAGAAATATTTGTAGAATCGAAATTTTTTTCTCTTCTCTCTCATTCTCTCTCCCTCTCTCTCTCTCTCTCTCTCCTTCTTCTTTCTCTTTTTTTCTCTCTTTCTCCGGATCTTGTATTTGTCTTTTTGTAGACTTCATCATTCTAGTCTTTGCAAAAATCTTTCGGGCTGATCAATGTGGATTTGTACGTATTTTTTTTTTCACTTTAAACTCCATCATCACCTTTTTTTTACGTTGGTAAAAATAAATAAAAATAACAATATGCTGCAGTACAAATTGTATCAAAGCTCTCGACGACGCGGACGTCAGTCAAACACGATTTTTTTTGTTCTTCCACATAATCTTTTAATTGTGAAACAAAAAAATCGATCTGATCAACCCCAATGTGATTTTTTACTCAGGATTCAATATAAAAGTTTTTTTTTTTTTCTTCAACTCCCGAACCGAACTGATTGACTGACTATTAATTAAAGACTCTACGCTCGTCTCGCACGTCGTTTCATTGTCGTTATTTCGTGTGTTTTACGAAGAGCCCTTCCGGACAAAACCTCAAGGATTTTTATTTCCATTAAGAAAATTGTCTACGAGCATCCTAGGCCTTTTCTCTTATAACGACCTAGTGGCAGATTGAACAGAGGACAATGTCAACAAACAGTAACATTCGTTGCCCTTGTTTACCCCTCTGTCCTCCTCCAAGGACCAAAAATTCTCGAGATATTATTGTTTTTGTTTTTTTTTCCAAATCGAGGAAAAATTCCGAGTGCGACGATAATTAATAACAAAAACACATACATTTTGAGCCGCATGCTGTCGACGACAAACAAGTGATCAGATGCTGTGTAATACAAATGACGTTTCCCTCGTTTTCGCACAAGATCGATACCTTTTTTTCGAGATTATTATCGAGCGAAAAACAAAAGTAACGTTACTAATAATAGATCGGACAAAATTCGCTAGTACAGCAGCAGCAGCAGCTTTAATGTTTCCCTTCCCAAGTATTCGGTGAATGAATGAGTCAGTAAAAATGAGCAAACATCAGACTAAATATTCCACATACCACACGTACATATACACGTATGCTTATGACAGAGATGAAATCAGAAATGAAAAATTAAAAAAGAAAAAAAAACACATTTTTGTTAATTAAAACCATAACGTAAGTAACTAGATTCACTCACACATCCCACGTCTATTTAGTTCCGAGAGACACGAACTCTAAATTATTTCTTTCACTTTCGCATGTTAATCCAAAAAACAGAACGAACAAAAAAACGAAGACAAAGTAGAAGAACGGAAGATTAACATGACACGTAAGTTATGCATATTTCTAATTGAATCCAAAAAAAAATTGTAAAAAAAAAAATGCATTTTTTAATACACTCTGCTAATTGGCTACATTGGATTTGAAAAAACTTACTGATTCGTCTCATTAGATTTCCGGCAAAAGACTCGACCCCCGCGTTATCCTCGTATCTCGTTGAACTTAAAGATCCCTCGTTCTTTTGATATTTAATATTTGGCACTGACAACAAACGCGTCTTCGTGCTTTTACTCTTAGCCATTTTCTTCATTTCTGTGATTTTGTCACTGTTTTCAAACAAAGGCAAATCAATTGGTCGTACAGCTGATACGTCATAATTGCTACAACTCGTTCGATTCGGAGCCTCTGATTCTCCTCCTTTTTTATCGCTATCACCACTATTGTTTACGCTCGATCCCATCAATGAGCCTCCTATTGTCGTTCCCGTTCCACTCGTCTCGGGACTCGCTTTTTCCGCCTGCGGTGAAAAACGTTGTCCGATCGAGCACGTATCCGTTTCCGCTCTTCCTTCGTTCGTTCTCGACGTTTCCGGTATTTCCGATGTGTTGCAGTAAAATGTCGACGACGTTTGCTTCTGCTGTGGATTGTTGCTCGCCTGTTTTTTGTGCAATCCCGTTATGTATTCTTACTCATTTATTTCACAATGAAAACACGTTTTTTACCCTACGACCACATATTTATACGACTTTTTTCTCTCTTTTCTTTCTCTCCGCTTTTTCCTTTTTCGTTTACCGAATAAATCTTTTCCTAGACACAATTTTTCCGCGAATTACATCATCGATTTGTTATCTTTTTTTTAGAGGCCGGGGAATATCCCAACGCAACAAAAAAGCTTCCATTTTTCGTTGACTACATTGAGATCGTTACAACACTACGTAGTCGTCGATTAAACCTCAAAGTATACTTTTACTTCCAAAATACTCCGGTCAAAGGTCGAACACAAGTTTCTAAACCTGGCCTTTTTGAAATTTCACACTTTTCTCAATGTCTTATTACCGAATTATTGAGTCCGTTTGCAGAGATGATTTTCTGGATAGAATAAAATTTCAATTGTTGAATTTTTCTTTCCAAGAATTTGTACACGTTTTTATTGATTGTTCAAAAACACGTCTAAAGTGAATAAAAGAAAATTACTAAATTTCATCTCGTAGTTTTGTATGATTTAACGAAACTATTCGAAGGAAAATCTTCCGCAACCACAGTTCCGGATTTTCTGTGCATCCGGAAATAAAAAAACCGAACGTGTTCTGAAGTTGATATCATTTTTTTTCTTTTTCTTGGAAACTCTTGTACGTGCTCTTGCAGGATCAATAAATGTGTGTACACTTTTTGAAAAAAAAAAAAAAAAAACAAATTCAACACTTTCGTATTTATTCCACCCTGGAAACGTTCTCCGGAAAAAGAATTCTAATGAAAAATAAGACTTTAAGAAATTCTTGAAATTAATACACAATTTTTTTTCAACCCTTTGATATTAATTACTTATAACGTGGCCACCGTTTAAAGACGATGGGGTAGTCTGGACCCCATGTAACTCGAACGTTACAACAGGCAAATGTATACTTTGAGGGTTGAGGGCTTAATTTTTAAAGTCTTGAAATTATGATTGAAATTTAAATCTTAGTTTTCCTACGAAACCTGAGGCTTACGTTCGTTTATTCTTACATAGCTGATCATACTTTTTTAAATTAATATTTTCTGTGCAATTGCTGAAGTCAGAAATTTAATGGACCGGAAGTTTTACTTTTTTTTGGTGTTAATAGAATTTTAATTGGAACCTTATCAAAAATTGGTATATGAAGAAAATGAATAAACAAAAAATAACTGAGAAACATTTTCTTCTATTGATAACCATTGCAGAAAGCTTTTCGTGTAAAATTCACCTTGAATTCTTTCTTTCTTTTACTTTTTACTAAAGTTTACTTTGCATGCTTTGTAGGAAAAAAAATTAATCATCCAGCTTGTTCAGAAAAAAAAACGTCCTGGAAGCAATCTTCAAATTACTACTTCTGTTTGTCCGTAACTACCCGAACATTAACTCCCTAATGGAAGAAGCACGAAAGCGTTTATACATTTTACCCTTCTCAAAAGAAAAGGCAAATTAAAACTGATAAAAATAAACGATTAATTCATACTTCGTAGAGTTTCTTCACTTTGGCCACTGCATCGAAACACTGGGTCAATTTTACCCGGCGCGTACATTATCCGAGTGTTGCAAGCAGCCCGTCGGTCGGTTTTCATTGGAAAAAAAATCAAGAGTCCTCATCAAACTTTCTTTAATATGAGAGCAGTAGAAAAATTCAAAAAATATCAAATCAAATTGTTTATAAAAATTATTGAAAACATAGACTTTTAGAAAAGTCGACATTTTACATTAAAAAATCATAATTTATTCAATTTGTAATATTTTTGCGATTAATGACCGGGAACGTACTTACGAAAATTGCAATTTTTCAAACAAACGAAAATAATGCTATGTAAAGATCTCCAAATAAGGTATTTATTTGACCGAGTTAACTTGATTTATTTTCGAAATGAAGACCCTGATAAATGAGACCGGGTTAAAATGACCCAATGTGTCAACAAAGTGTCGAAAGATAAAAATAATATCCTGAATATTTAGGAGCTGTAAAGATGATAAAATAAATTAACGTTAAATAATAAGTGAAAAAGAAAAAATACTTCGGAAATCGCCAATTAAAATAAAAATACTATTTCTGCGAAAATATTTCAAATGGAAAATCGCGTTTCGTTAACGATGAATTCCTACGCTGGAATAATTGGAACGATTTTGGGGATGACGTGTCAAAAAATTTGCAGGGCATATTCGAATTCGTAGCCTGACATGCTGCAAAGGAAAATGACCTCTTTGAATGAAGGTTTCGAGGGAAAAATGCAGCAGTATTTTTTTCGGTAAATTTATTCTACTGCAAGTCCATTAATAAAGCTCGAAGAAAATCAATTCACAAACCATTTAAAAATTGAAGCCATCGACTAGTGTGCTGGGACAACCTCAAGAAAACAAATGAAAAATAAATGAAGTTAAAAGCACTCATTCGTAGCTTGGGTTCTCGATTCATGCTGGAAAAAAAAAAAAAAAAAATGTCTTGCGCACCCTCAGTGTTAGTATTGCTTAGTATTATTTTGATGTAGCAGCAGCAGCGATAGTATTGTTAATAAGATGAGTAACATTAGTACAGGCACAACGTCGTAAGCTCGTTCGTCTGTTCGTCTCGACAGTATATTATTAAATCCGATATTTCAAAATAATTAGTTAAGCTCTCGACACATAAAATCGTAAGGCTGGTAGTGCTGGGTTGTTTTTTGTTTCTAAGCTGTTGACATAAAATAATACAAGTACCCCATTATTGGCCGAAGATGCCGAAGGTGTGAAGGTATGCTTGATTTTCAAATCGACTCTGCTGAGTTGTCTCTTGAATTGTCTCTTCCACGGTGACGTCTTACGTGTTATCTCAGTTTCTTCGTGATTCGTAATTTGATTGCCAGTTTTACGATTCTCCCTGCTCGAATCTTCGTTGCTATCACGATTATCGCTCGTGCCAAACAGACTCTCTTCGTTTAAAGCTGTTTGCTGATTTTGCGAAATTTGCTGATTCTGCTGATTGGACGTTGGCTTATCCCCTAATGTCGTTAACATAGACTCGCTTTCTGACGTCGTATCTCGTTGTGTCTGGTTGATCTAGCATGTACAGTACACACACGTGTGCACAGTCAATCAGTTCAAAGTGGGGCTAAGACATAGGTCAGTAATATAGATTCGTCAATGGCCTAATAACTTTTCGTTTCGCTATATTTCTTTCTGGTCTCTTTAAAAAAAACAACAACAACAACAACAACAAAAACAAAAAAGAAAAATCTCTACCCTTTTTTTTACGAAACGTCAAGCATTCATTGCACCCTTGAGTTTCCTTTGTCATTTATAAATATTTTTTTCTTTTTGTTTTAATGAGAAATATCGCAATCACATGGTCACTTGTCACTTCCCAAACGTGTTTGCTCAATTATTATTTCATGATTATAATCACTATCCGTATTATTATATTCTCCTGTTTTCCTCGCGATTACTCAAAGAAGAGTGCAGACAATTCGTCATATAATGACGTACGAACATTTATCTCTTTTTTTTCCCTTTTTCATTCCGTCCCTGAGCTTTTGAAATTCAGTGACCTAAGATGCTCATAGAAATTCTTGCTCATGGAAAACAAAGATTCTCCGAGACTGTAGAGATTCGTTGCAACGAAAAGAAGAGAAAATAATAACAAAAAATTCAACTCATCGTTAAACATGGCTTCACGTTCCACGACCTACTACTTTTTTCGAGGGTGTCTACTTCGTACCTAACTTAAACTTCCCCATGATATACTCTTTTTTTTTCGGCAAGCATTTAACTCTTCCTTAACTCTTCTCAATTCGTGCCCGTTCGAGTGGGGTCTTTTCCCCTTTTTCAACGATGTGATTATTTTTTTTTTCTGTTCAAATGATACACGCACTCGAACGATTTTCTACCAGCATTGACACGACACAGCGAATTATTTACTAAGAAAATTCATGCGCTAACACAATTATTATACACACTGGAGATACACACTTTTTTTTATAATTAATCGACTGCTCAATTGTTCTTTTCGAAAATGAACACTCAAAATTTCAAAACATATTCGTTGTTTTCAATAAAATGAGAATAAATAAACGAGAACTTTGGAAATTATTGTCATTCTTCTAAAATTTTTTTTTTCAATCACCTCAAACTGGAAAATAATGGTTTGAAAAATAAAAACAGTTACAAAAATTGATATAATCATTTTCCAAAAAATTCAAAGTATTCATTTCCGATTGAGTATTACGAGGGGGATTGAAACTCAATGAGTTTTCGTAAATGATTTTAAGCAACAAACATAGATCAAGAGCAAAGGAAATAATAGTTAGCCACGATCATGCAGTGATGCTAAAAAAATTCCTGTTGTTGTCACCTTTTACCATCGTCGATGTTCTCGCTGTAAATTTATTTATCTAACGTAGAAAATGCATTTGCTGTTAAATAGTATTTTTTTCGTAATTTCTTTTTTTTTTTCAATTGTATGAGTCGCGGGCAAACGAGGGAGAGTTCTCGTTACAAGAGGGATATTTTTTTTTACTGTAAGGGGATGAGAATGCCACACAGAACCGCGTTATCCGTGAGATCGAGGATTTTTTTTTTGCTGAAGTTTCGTATTCGCGAATATTACGAACGTGTTATCGGTCCATTCTCATCTCGAGTCCGCGTTTCCCGCTGGTAAGTTTAATATCTCATAAATGCAGCTCGTTCTTTTTTTTCAGATGAAATTTTTTCACCGAGTTTTTTCGAATGTGGGCCATGCACGTGTTTATAAATATTTACGACCAAAAAAAATAATAACAAAGCGAGTGCAACGTACAAAGCTTTTTGAACGACTAAATGCGTGTACTTTTTTTTTTGTTTGTTTGTTTTTTTTTCTTGGATATCTGCGAGACATTACGTTTCGGTGTGGCTTATCGATATATCGAGTTGCAAGAGGGAAAACACACAAAAAAGATGATTTTCATGAGTGAAGAATATCTCGAGATATTTTCTTTATAGCGATTCGTTAAGCTTGAATTATTTTATTCTTTTTTACTTCTGTCAAGCTTAAGCACTTAGTTATACGAAATTGTGTATGATTTATGTATTTGTTACGTGTAACATTGCTTCTGACACGATGCTTCTTCTACACACATTTCTCTAAAAAATGTCATATTTTTTATCTATTGATGCATTTCCAGTTTATCGTGATTAGGGCATATTTTATGTTCTTATTTTGTTGAACTCTATCGAAGTTTTTTCGAACCGAAACGACGTTTTCAAAATTTCATTAACGTTTTAAATATTTGGCAAGAATCGAAAGAAATGTTGCTAACTTTTTCATTAAACCCTTATTTTCAAAAATCGTACTGCCTTAAAAACTCTCTAATCGGTCAACGAAAAAAAAAAACACGCCAGGGTTTGTCCCGGTTTCTTCATTTCAACAGAAGCTTTTCCAACACCAACGATAAATTTTCCACCCTCCGGGACCCACCGCCCCGTATCCCAATCCATCGTTTCGAGGAATTGGGTTTCTTGGACCCCCCGAAATCCTAATCGTCGTTCTATAGGCCAACCAAATAAGCTCTAAAATCATCAGATTTTGACAAAAATAATAATGGATAGCGACAGGTATCATCGGACGCGGAATCGCCTCCCGATCATAACTGCATACTTTTCCACTCGAGATTTTTCTCAAGGAATTTGTTATTAACAAAATAGTGAAAAAAAACCCATTTTTTTTGGTTTTTTGCTTCTAAATGGAAAAGTAATGGAGGAATATCGATGGTCTCAAAGGGCGAAATGTAGAGAACTAAAAAACGAAGAAAATGAGATGTGAAACAACCCGATCGGTTAATAATTAAGGGGGAGAACTCAAAAAAACCAAAAAAAATAGCATGTTTTCAAAAATTAATACCGCAGCCATTTTTTGGATTTCAGCATAGGCTCTTCGCGACATAGTTGATACTAGTACCTATTTTGTGTGTGCAAAATTTAGATGCCGTCCGATAATTAGTTTCCGCGTAATTAAGACCGAAAGTTTTTTATGCCATTATTTCCAGCGAAGCTCGATGCTCTATCGGTCGTCCAATTTTCATTTTCCAAACGAATTTGGAAACTAGAATGGATTTGCAACAAAATACCAATCTTCGTTTTTTATTTAAGACCCGAGAAATAGGTCAAAACTGCGCGCGAACATTGGAAAAAACGGCCGAGCGCGCGAGAGTGGTCGTGGAGTGGGGGTAGAACGGATGCGGGGAAGGCGCATATATAGTAATACAAGCGCACTGCACGCAAGTCCCTACTCCACGACCCCTCTCGCGCGCTCGGCCGTTTTTTCCAATGTTCGCGCGCAGTTTTGACCTATTTCTCGGGTCTTAAATAAAAAACGAAGATTGACATTTTGTTGCGAATCCATTCTAGTTTCCAAATTCGTTTGGAAAATGAAAATTGGACGACCGATAGAGCATCGAGCTTCGCTGGAAATAATGGCATAAAAAACTTTCGGTCTTAATTACGCGGAAACTAATTATCGGACGGCATCTAAATTTTGCACACACAAAATAGGTATTAGTATCAACTATGTCGCGAAGAGCCTATGCTGAAATCCAAAAAATGGCTGCGGTATTAATTTTTGAAAACATGCTATTTTTTTTGGTTTTTTTGAGTTCTCCCCCTTAATTATTAACCGATCGGGTTGTTTCACATCTCATTTTCTTCGTTTTTTAGTTCTCTACATTTCGCCCCTTGAGACCATCGATATTCCTCCATTACTTTTCCTTTTAGAAGCAAAAAACCAAAAAAAATGCGTTTTTTTTCACTATTTTGTTAATAACAAATTCCTTGAGAAAAATCTCGAGTGGAAAAGTATGCAGTTATGATCGGGGGGCGATTCCGCGTCCGATGATACCTGTCTCTATCCATTATTAATTTTGTCACGAAAAAATGTCTATTTGGTTGGCCTACTAGGGGATCTTCCGAAATCGGAAAAATAAAAGGATTTGTAAAAGTTCTGGAGTTCTAATTGTCAATAGAAATTTCGTTGCGGTCATTGCTGTAAAAGGACCAAAAAGCCGAACAAATGTTGGTGTTCAATGTTTATTTTAACACCTTTTTCTGTAAAACCTCGATTTTGTGTGGAAAAAACCCAAAAAAACATTAGAACGTTAGTCAACTTGTTGCCTCAACTTCATCTTCCCTCAGAATCCATTAATTTTCACATTCTATGAAAAGCGTATTAAAATAAGGAAAGGATAGCGAGAATTTCATTCCAAATTCATTATTTATCAACGAATGGTAGACTTTCAAATGTGAAAAAAAGAAACTCTTCCCGAGAAGAATTTTCCAATGCAATTTCATAAATCCCAAGAAAGCCCGTGATTTTGAACTATTTTCCCAACGGTTTCGTGAAAAAAAGTGTTGTCAACTTGAAAGCAAATTTGTCTAGATATTTCTCCGAGATTCTCACCGCAACATGCACATGTAAAGCCGTGAATACAAACGTCAAGCAACAATGTAAGCACAGAGACAGATTTGCCATTAGTTTCCAGTCAAAACGATGAATTGTTGAAAACAGTGATTTTTTCCATTATAGTTTCTTCAATTATATGCGTTAATGGAGATTTCATGGATGAAACAAACTGTATAAATACCCAATAACCATACGTTCTCATTCACATGAATAAATATTTTCCCATCGCCAATAGCGAGTGCGCGACGATAAAAATAATAATAAAAAAAAATTAAAAAATCGAGAATCTCGCAGGGGAGAGTGCAAAAATCAATGAAAAAACCGTTCCCTCTGGATATGGAAAATGACAAGTGTAACCAATAGTTGTCGATTACTTTTTCATGCAGCAATAATATAAATAAGACCGATATAATAATGCCTACGAGATTTCACATTGTTTCGTCGAGTATTCGAAAAAACATATTTCCCATAACTGTGAAATAAAATTCACCGTTTACTCGTATGTTGTTTCCTGTTAATATTTGGTTTTTCGTTTTTTTTTTTTGTTGGTAAATTTATCAGTTCCGAAGTATGCAGACTGTGAATTCTATCTAGAAACGTTGACATTCGATCTAACGAGACAACAATGGCCCTAAATAAGTGTTTTGTAAATGCAATCTGTTCGTTTGGATTATTTGAAAACGCAACGTAACTAAATAACTGTCCTAAGAATCTATGGATCTATAAATTGAATAAATTCAATTCGAATCAGTGTGAATTCGAATGACGTTAATCCTGAACAACCTAATGACATCGTGAGGATAAAAGCTCGACGGTTAATGCTATAATAACGAATATTTCGAGATGTCTAAAAAAATAATAATAATATTAGCGACTGATCCAAGGTAGGTGGATATATACATATATTTCTTTCAGGAATATATATACGTATATGTATATATCGATATATCAATATTGAAAGGTCAAACACGGACTAGCAAAGAGGGATAATACAGAGATAGGATTTAATATATGTGAAAGCCCTTTCGAGTTGAATAATGAAAAATTTACCTGATCTATGCTCGGACTTCTCGCCTTGTCGTCGTTTTCTCGTCTAGAATCGTCCTGCTTTTTCGGACTTCTCAGAGCACGTTGATACGGATCGGTCGAGCTTCCCAGATCTCCGGTGCTCATTACGAGCAGCGTTACTTTTTGTACAATATCCACAATAACTAGACCGGATTCATTTCCATAAGCTAATCTGAAGATAGAAAAAAATAAAACGTCGCGTTTCAACTGTCATGGAAAGCCCTCTTTTAAATATTTGTTATTTCTTTTTTTTTTCTTTTAGCTTTTTTTTTCTCTCTCTATAATCGATTATAACAAAATATAACACTCACAGGCCATAGGATGAATTTAAGCTGAGCGCCGTTATATTTTCACACTGTTCACCGTTAGCCCCTGACGTCAAACAAATTAATGTCGCTTGGAAGCCCGCCGCTCTCTTTTGCAAACCCCCACGGACCTTCAACGGATGGTTACTCTCGTTTGGGTGATTCTTCGATTCCTCCGTACCCGGAATACATGGCTGGGAATCACGATCGGGTGAACCCTCTGTCTCCTTTCCACCGTCTGAAGTTATCGATATGTCCAGAGTCTGAAAACATTTTCGTTCAGCCATTTTTATCTGGGTTCCACGAATTTTCAGGTTGTTCATTTTTACTCATGGTTTTTTCTTTTCCATCTCAACTTTTCGAATTTTTTATAACAAATTCTATTCATTAAAGAAAGTCATTTTTTCACATGAACGAAGGCCTGTTTCCAGAAAATATTTATTTTCATAATAACTCGAGTCGATGAGAAAAAAAGATTTTGGTATTTAACAAGAATTGCGATCATTCGTTCTCGAATTATTTTCACTGAATGGTATAAAATATTTTAATAAGTACAACGAAGTGCTCAATATTTTCAAACAAAATTTCATTCAATGGACTTGTAACAAATAAGAAATTTGATGCGACAAATAAATTCATATGGAAAGCAAACAGATGAGCTCGTGGTTCGAATTATTTAGTTTGCTAAAAAGAATATTCATCCCTTTTTTTCCTGAAACTGTATTGAAATAAAAAATCAATAAAGTATTGAAAAAAGATTTATAGGAAAAACCAAGAGTTGAGGTGGGCTGCAGATTTTTTGAAATAACTTATTTACGTATTCGAATGCGGGGAATACTGTCGCTTAATCGACCAGTTCATATTCGAATAGCCAGCTTAATCACAGATTCATATTCATCCCGAATACGTAATGAGGAAGAAGTGGAAGAGGAAGAGAGTTTGAAAAGCTGATGGGTTTTGTACTCGGTGCAGCGGATTCCAGTGAAACTCACCACAACTTCCGATGTGCTCTCGACCTTCTTAAATTTGAATAAAACAACATGTCGACCAGCACCGGCAATGGCTAACTTCCGACTTTCCGGGCAGAGGAACATTAGCTGTATTGCAAGTGGATCCTCTTCCGTGTCTATGCTACGAGTTCTGCTCTTCTCGAACAACTTTGCTGTCTTTAATTTATAAAGAACTTGAAGCGAACCAGCCGATGCGTCCCAAAATTTAATACTGCCATCGGCGTGTCTGTGGAAACATACAAAACGCCATAATGTTTTAAAGTTTAAATTGTACAAATTTAATCATTTCTACGCATGAAATCCCAAAGAAATTTCTCTTTTCATTTATTGTCAATTTAAAAGTTTGAAATAGGAAAATTAACCGAGTTTTTGTTTTGTTTTTACGAACTGACAGATCAAGTGAGTAAAAAAAAATGATGATATTTTACGAAATGATAAAAAGTAACAATATTATTGAAACGTCCCTAATTTTAATGCAAAATAATGTTGGAAAAAAGTTTGACAAGAAAAATTACGAACCCAGTAAGAATAATTTCATTGTAACTGCTGGAATTTGGACTCCATTCACCGCCCGATATTGGCCATTCTTTTTCACTGAAGCCCGTTTTCTTTTGTGATTTTGAACCAACCGAGTAGAACGCAGGTACAAGATCCGACGGACAGTCGGCAAAATAAGCGCAACACGTTACCGCCGATTCGTGTAAATCCATGGGATACGGATTCTCGAAGCATGGAAAACCTGGTGTCAATAAGTCTATCACCACTAGATCATTCTGTAGCAAAACTACCACTGCGTAGGGATCCTGAAAATCTGAAAATTAAATTTTATATTGAAAATAAAAATAAAAATTCGCTTTTCTGATTCATAGCGTTGTCAATTTGAAACCATATTTAAAATCTGAGGTCAAAATTGATCAATTTGATTCGATTCACTTCAAAAATGTCCAGAAGATTCTTCACTAACTCTCATTAATTTCAATACTGAACAATTTCAACTCCCATTATTATCGAGTACTAAATTTTAGCGCGAAAGTAGGGATTTACGAAAGTCTCGGGGATTCGGTATTTTTTCTCCTTTTTTTGTTACTGAACCAGGACCCTCGTCAAATAACCCCTCATCAAATATAGACCCACTCGCCCAGACATTTTAGTTCCGATAGGATTTTACGACTCGGTTTTGCACTTTGGCATAAATATCCGGTGGAAAAAAAACTTTTGCCACGAAAAACAAAACTGTTGGTGATCGAGGAAGCAAAACACTGAATTTCCCAATGGGATATCGTGGGAAAAATCAATCGTAGAAATGCGAGAGTGCTTGTTGCTTTTTCTCTCTCATTTTTTTTTTTTTTTTGACGTACCGCTGGTCCATGGGCTCTCGCACAGAGTTATAAAGTCAACAACGTTGTGTTCCATTTCCAGGACCGTTGTCGTTTTTCCTTGAATAACTGTGATACTTGGCGTTCGTCCCGTAGTGTCGTAAGCCAAGCCACCGGAAAATATGACGTATGCCTCTCTGTTACCAAGAATCACACATTTTTTCTCATTTTCTTCTCACCCTCATCGCGTTCGAACAAAAAATGTATTAACTTGGCTGTCTCGTCCATAAATTTTTGCTCGCCATCGTACGTCAAGTGGAACGATTTTTTTCTCGTTTTCTCAATCATTATAACGCGCTCTATACACATTTTTTTTTACTTTGACTTTTGTCACAAAAGAAAAATGCTTCATTCTTTTTTCCAAATCCATTAATTTGGGAAATCTTTTCGATGTGATTTCATTGCAATTGATTACTTACCTTTACTGCCATTAAATGAATAAAAATGTTTCGGATCGATGTACGAAATTAAAAAAATATGACCTCAGCGAATGAATGAAAAATGAATATTTTATATAAATGCCTCGTGGCTTTGGAATTGTAAAAACAATTAAAAAGTTATACGTGACTTTTGGTGCGATAGTCTACGCCCGAGGATTCAATATTTTATTCATTTGTAGATAGTCGATGAAAAGCTATATGTCATTTTATTTGGGCACGTAAATCAACAGGAATAAAATGTTTAAAAACCGTATGTAGAAAAAAAAATCGACGATGAGCTCATTCTGATCGAAAAATTTGAATATTTGAGAGCACCAGAATATTCGCTTTTTCCGAAGCGAACACTTTCGATAACCGCAGGCGGAGCGCGGTTTGACATAACATAAAATAATAATAAAACCGACTAAAAATTGGTGTAAAAAAGTGAAGCAATTGGCGGCGACCCAAATTTTGGTCAGCAAATTCAGTTTTTGGAGGATCTAAAATTCGCACACTTAATTTTTACTTATTGAAAATAATGACTCTTGATGAGTGCAGCCAAAAAAAATGTTCCACTTGACTTTAAATGGTTCATACGTCGACTGACACTTACCCGTTCCTCGATAACTTCCATTCGACTTTTTGAATAGGTTTGCAAGGTTCGGGTTCGCCATCCTTGGTAGTTTTAGCTGCAACATTAAAACGTTCCCCCCAGCCCGCGTTCAATGAATCACAAAGTGTCTTAAAGCCACAAGATGGACTGGAAAACTTTTTTTTATCTCCGTGAAGAATAGAAAAAAGACATACAGAGCAAAGGAAAAAAGCCAAGAGGATTTATGTCGCTCGCATTAATTACGGCATGTCCCAAATGGGTTTGGGTTACTTGGTTATGGATGGATAACGATATTTCAAAGTTGGTGAAAAAAAGTCTTACCGTGCGGGTGATTCACGTTAAGAGGTCTGACCGTACGTAATACCCAAGTTGAGAGTGATCCATCGGTGTGACTGCACATAAATTGTTTGCCCTCGTGATGCCAAGATATCGAACGTACTGGTTCGTCCGTCTGGCATCTCCACTCGGCACATTTCAATTTTAAATCCCACAATACTACCTGCCCGGATTCGTATCCAATCAAAATCTGTAAAGAAAAAAAAAATCATTTTTTTCAAAGAAACACGTGAAAAGTTAACAAATTAGACTTTTAATTCTTGACGTTTATTCAAGTATCTTAAAAACGTCAATTCGATTAAGAAAAAAAAAAGAAAAAGTCCGAACGCACATGTTTATGTGATTAAACTTTTCTTCTGCGAGTGTTGGAGCATCGAAAATGACAGATGAAAAAAATCACGAATAAAGTACTCTAAAAAATCGTGGTTTGAACACATTTTGTTTTAACAAAATGATTAAATCCATTTAAACAAGAACTCAAATTTGAAAAGACACATATTTTTGTTGTTGTTGGATTATAACGGGACACACACGAACCCTTGAGCAACCGGAAAAAAATCGTTTGTCAAACGTTGACATCGAAAATTCAATAAATAAGGAACACAAATATTCGCATAATTAAATATATACTTTGTGGCGTCAAATCGTGCGGAACAAACTTTGGAAATTTGTGTTTATCCTTTTCTCGAGGGAAATTAATATGTTACTTGAGGCGACGTGAAAGACAGACTCATTGTATTCGCACGAATTGCAATCAACCCGCAACGCCGTTTCAACGATGAATTTAAACGCGCTGATTTCCCGCGGGTATGTACGTCACTGATTTTCTCTTTTTTTTTCAGATAATTCTCAGCACTTGTTCAAACCAATTGCCGCACTTTACTGGTTCGTTCTGTAGTCCTCTCACCTTACTCAAATCTAAGGGGTTGTCGCTGAGATGTATCACAGCTCCGGGATGAGTTTTTCTTGATCTGAAACAGGTAATAATTTTTTTCTTTTCATTCATCTTTCAAAAATTATTAATTCAGAATAGTTAATTCTCTACATAAATATTTAACATTTGCAATAGAATCAAAAGTATTGAATTCCAGACCAAAACGCTTTTTATTTCGTCAAGTTCCGGTGGTTGAAAAAACAATTATAGTATCGGCTAAAAAAATAAATATAATTTCATGTAACAGACACAAATGTTAATCATTTTTATTCAAAAGTCGAAGTATTCTCGCAAAAATTCTCTTTTTTAACATAAAACCTCAATTTTAAAGTAATAAAAAAAATGTATAACAATGAAAAATGAGTATGGATACTAAAAATAACGTCATTAATATTCGAGCTGAAATTTATAATTCGTTGAGCCTGTAATCTCCACTGAGTTTAAGGAGCTTTCGCCAGGTTAACAGGTAGAAAAACATTTGTATTTATAAAAACGTTTTTATTAATTTTTTGGTTTCATGTCATGAAACCGAAAAACAACAAAATGGTGAGGTCAGGAAAAAGTACTCAAAATTTTTGCTTAATTCTCTCGTAAAACAAGTCAATAAAATTAAGTTGGTTTAATCAACAAAAAAAAAACGGCCACGTAGGACGATAACACAAGGCGTTTTTCAACAGAATGCAGCTTCCATTGAGGCGGTAGGATCGTTCAATTTCTAGTTTTGCTATCAACGTGGTTAAACGTAATTTCGTGAGAAAAAAAAAGATTTCCAAGATCAATTTTTAGATAATGTAAACTTGAGAATACAAAATTGCCATCTCTGGACCACAATTTATCGTTTTTGTCAGTGTAAAAATCTGCACAAGGACAAATCGAGTTTTCACGCTGGTGAAGCCCTTAACAAAAAAAAACCCATTGAATCCAGGGAAAAAATGTCCCCTAAAAAACCGTTCTGTTTTTTTTTTGGTAACTTTTAATCGACACAGCACTTGTAAAATTTTTGCAACGTGGCTCAGCTTACGGTGTCGTAATGAAAGTCAGCGAATTTTCTCGATAAGGCAGTGGAATCCAAAGCAAACGAAAAAATATCAAATTATATATATAAAAAAAATGTACCCTCAAGTTTTTTTGAATAGCTATGTGAAATATCGGTTTACGTTTAACGCATGATGAGCCCCGCCAAAATATTCCGAGCTTACGGTACACTATATCCAGTGTTTATTGATCTGGGGGGTGAGAGGAGAAAGAGGGAGTGAAGGGTGGAGGGGGGTTGGTGATATTACGGCTGAGCATGACCCCGACGGCGTCCACACACGCGTTTTATATATTCTCAAAGGCACGTGTGTATACCCGTTACCGATAATGCAACCTGAAAGTGCAACTCTGGGACAAAAGGGTCCGAAACAAAAAGAACTGGAGAAAGAGAGAGAGAAAGAGAGAATGAGAATAAGAGAGAAGTGTATGCATTATACGCCGCTGGGTACAGTGCGCAATCTGTAAAATTGCAGTACGCTGTTACGAGCAGAAACAGAAAGAAAGGACATACGTGAGGTAAGATTTTCGTAGTGCTCTGCAGAGGTATTATTTACATGCATAATTTGGCGAGAGCCCTTTCATCAGGACAAGGTGATGCAGCAACACTACAATATCCCCATCTGGGTGAGAGGATGAGATTCCGAGAGAAGAAAGAAAAAATAGAAGGAAAAGAATAAAAAAATTCCAATATTCTTCCATTAGTCACTTTTTCCCCCTCTGTCCTGCTCGGCTCTCATTTCTTTATCATTAATTACACATCGATTGGAAGCTTTGATAGAGGAGTGAGCGTTTTTCCCAAAAGAATGATTACAAGGTCGAGCGTTGAGAGGGGAATGAGGAAATTCAAGCCGAAAGCCCCGTACGACGTTTTTTTTTCTTTTTCCTTTGTTTTTTTTTTCTTCTTTTTCATCTTTCTCTTCTTCCCTCTTACTCATTGTCGGTATCGTGTGGTTGAAGAAAATTTGCGGCATGGTCGAATGCTTTGAAATAAGAGGACCAGGGGGCTTTTTCATGACCTTGGACTAACGAGAGCTCACAATAGAGAAACACACACAGAAAATATATCAGGAGATAGAGAAAGAGAGAGAGAGAGGGCGAGAAAACAGAAGAGGGAAAAAGAGGGTTGGGTTTCTAGTTAGATGGCCTATGCATTAGGGTGAAAAAGTAGCTGAGGCACAATCAACGATTCCTTTTTCCAATATCACTTCCACATATCCGTTGTATATAGTTTCAATACGATTCATAAAAAAAGAGCGAGAACGATACAGAGGAATAATAATAAAAAAATGTCAAAGAAAAAAAAAAACAAACAAACAAAACAACGAGAAAAAAACAAAGAAATGCATCGACGAACGAAACCAATTATCGTTCGGATGCGAAAAAGTCTCTGGCGAGTATGTAACAAATGGGAAAATGTGAGAGGTGGAAAAGTGTTTCTATTTTTTATGAAAAGGTTATCGACGAGTCATTGGCAGGGCAAACGTGGAATTCTCTTCGGGGCATTATATAGAGAGACAGGAGGGCTGCTGGTTTCTCCGTGAGCAAACGGAAAAGTTTTTTTCACTTGGGAATTGATTGGAGAAGAAAAAGCGAGAAAATTGTGTAAAGAAATCTCGTATCATGTATTCGCACGTACGTATGTCGATATGTACGGAAATTTAATCTTAAATATATTTGTTAACTCGTATATATGTGTGTAGAAATATCGAGATATTTAGAAGAGAGATAGAGAGAGAGAGAGAGAGAGAGAGAGAGAGAGAAATAGTGAAAGGTAAACGAATAGTGAGACGTTTTCAGGAAACTAACCGAGTTGTAAAGTAGATCAGGTGTGGGAACAAAGCCGGCTGTAGAACTTGGACGGTACGAGGGAAGAAAGAGTCAGGGGAGTTTCGAACGCGTGGGAACGTTTTGCCGTATTGATAATAAATTGAATAGCCGAGCGCGAACGAAAAGTAAAGCAATCGCGAAAAGTGTCGAGACCACTAGGGGGTGAAAATAGCTTGGTAGACAGAACAACAGAGAGAAGGAGATGAAGAGAAAGGTGTAGAAAGAAAGAGAGAAGGAAAGAAAACAGAGAGAAAGAGAGAGAGAGAGAGAAACTGGAGCGATATCGTTAGACGGAAAAAGGTCTACACATTGCTCAAGTTATACACAGTTGTGAAAAGTCCATACGATACGATTTGTAGACTTTATATATGACGCTCTGATAAGCAGGTTGCCAGGTCTCTCATCCGGGACGCTCGAATTCCTTGCAAACTTTTGTCGAGATTTGTGGCACCGGAGCATAATGGTAGTCTGGATTTGTGGTTGGAAATCGCACCAGGATTTGTTATTCTCTTTTCTCCACCGTCGATTTTGTCGATGATTTATTTTCATGTCTCATATAGACATTGTTTGTTTGTTTGTTTTTTTTTTTTTTTTTCGTTCCTTTGAAACTCTGATGAAGTTGATATCCTTTTGAAAACTTTTTGTGAAAGTCTATAGCTGCGTCTTTTTTCTCATGATTTATTTGGATGCTTCAAAATCATATTTATACCCTTCGAAATTACGATTTAGCGAGGCCACCATCCCTCGGTATTCTATTTTCTACGAAATATATTTTTTTTTTATTGAATATTTTAATGAAGTTCCGTCGAGACGTTTTTTCCCAGGTATTCAACCTCAGTTTTCCAATAACGAATATTGGTAAATTTTTCAAAGCCCTGGTTTCTCGTAATATTATCGAAAAATATAAATCATTGCAATTCTTTGTTAAAATGAATTCCACACGTAAATACCTTCGGCGAATCTAATTTTCTTCTGCCGTACGATTTTTCTGCTCATTTAATTTTTTTGTACAGTCCATCAAGGACGTTTTAATTCGAGTTAATTGGCATCGATGAAATTCTTCCGATAATTTTTGATGCTCCACCGAGCACATGCAATTTGTGTTGAGTTTCGTCGTCGAACATATTCTCGCTTGACGGTGGCGCAGGAATATGTTTTTTGTTTGTTTTGTTTGATTTTTTCTGTTTTGTTTTTTTTTTCTTCCATTTCGCCTCAGTAAATTTAGTTTCAGTAATTGTCATGACGTTCCATTCTCGCAACAGCGTCGCAGTGTTTATTATCCTGGTGAGTTGGTGCACATCATTTTTTAAATTTGTCCTCGCTCGCCACATATTTTTTTCTCTCGCTGTTCTCATCTCCACACACAAACACACGTACGAACGTCACATACGTACATATAAATATGTTTGTACTTTAGTTACACGAGAGCCAGTTTTTCATTATTCGGAGTCCTTGATAAAGATCATTCGTGACGTTCTTTGTTGTATTTTTCTCGTTGTTGGACAAAAAACCAGCTGTCGAGTTACCCAGAGGAAAAGAGATAGTGGAAAGAGAATAGTCGAGCCCAGGCTACCGCTACCAAAGTGCAGTCACGTCGAATCAGCAAAGGATTGTTTGAGATCAGTGGCCCATGAGTGGATGTCCCTTGAAGCACGAAAATAACCGCCCCGTTGACACAACTATCTTCTCTTTCTCTCTTTAATTCCCTTCTCTTCTTCCTCTCTCTATCTCTCTTTCTCTTTCTCTCTCTCTCTCTTGCTTTTGGTGCTTTGTTACGTACAAGGCCGAGGGAGATGAGCCCAGTGGTTCAATAGCGAGGCTGCTTGTCATTCCACATCAGGCACGCGATACCAAATTCCATCACGGGTATCAACTGTGAATCATCAAAGGATGTTGCAACCAGAGAGGGTGAGAAAGGATCGACAAGCGTTTCTCATTTAGTTCCTCTCTCGCATTTATATATAAATAAAATATATATATATATATATTTATGGAGTTTATTCGTATCAAATGAAACTAGAGCTGACTGGCAAAAGCAAAAGAGACCCTGAGGAGATGCTTTATCTTCAATTGAAAGTGGCAAGACTGTTGGAGAAGAGAAAATGAGAAATAAAAAAAAGTAGAAAAAAGGAAACTCGTCCGAATGATGTTCCGACGTCGAAATCGGTTCGATAGAGGCATAAAAAGCCTGCGCAGAATTTTATAACGTAGAAAAGCCCATTGTAGATCCGCATGGACCGTTCAGAGAGCCTGAGAGGTCATCGACGAGTCCCCCAAGTTGCTTCGTCTCCACGTAAAATGTGCACACAAACCCACGCACACACGAAAACCCCACCACTGGGGCCTTCGATAATGTGCTACAACAGACAAACCTAAAAAAAGAAAAGAAGAAGAAAAAGAAAAAAAAGAGCGAGTGGCAAAAAATATTTCATCCTGACGCGAGGGGAAGATTGAAGAGAAATATTCACGTGCCTCTTAGAAGCCTCCTCCACGCTCTCCCGGAGCCACTTTTTTTTCAACCCCTCTTCGTCTCCACCCTTTCCACCGATTTAAATATTATTCCTCGCCGGAGCTTATCTCGTCGATTAAAATTATTCTCGCTACTTTGAATTCTTATTCATTATTTTTTTCCCCTCGAAGCTCAGTTGAGGAAAAAAGTAAATGAAGGGGAGAATGAAAATAAAAAGAGAGAGGGAAGGAGAAAAAAAAAACGAGGAGCGATATTTTCTCCCACGATTTAATCGGCGAGCGGAAAATTTGCCAGTTGCGAATATCAAGAAGCTCTCGCTTCGAACGTGTCCTACTTACGATTAGTTCACGCGGGCGGAAGCTCCGGCGATTCAGCTATAGTTATATTAGATTTATATGCATATACATATACATGGGTGGATATACTTGTCGGAAATGGGGTATTGATGCATACGTACATGTATATAAAGCCACATACATTTACATATAATCATATATATGCACATATATTTGTACATATAAGTACGTTTATAAACTCACACTTCTATCGCTTTGTTCCAGTTGATTATGTAGCCAGATAAGACGAAGGTCTCGACGTGAAGCACGTGGATGTTACCTCTCTCCGTGCCAACGTAAAGCCATTTGCTTTGAAGAGGTAGATGCATGCACGTTATCCTGCAAAAAGAAAGAAAGAAGAAAAAAAAATGAAAACAGAGTTGAATATATGAGAAAGAACGAAAACGAAAAATTGCGGAGTGGTAAAAGCCAGAAATTACACCGCGATAAATATTCACACCGCGTCAAATGCAGTGCTTTGTGTCCCTGAAATATTCTGGTTACCAAAAAAAAGGGAGAATACAACGAAAAAAAAAAAAAAAACGAGGAGTTAAAAGTGTCTCAAAAGAAGGAAAGTGCTCTTCTTGTGGTTTAATATAGACACCGAGCGTTTTAAGTACCAGCTCGAGAGAGTCTTGAAGCGAGGCTAAAAGAGGAAAAAAAACGAGGGTGTACGGGAAAGAGAGAGAAAGAGGCAGCAACAAAATTCGTTTCAGTATCAACTACTAGTTGCTTGGCGATGAGAGTATAGCTGCAATCAATGCAGATGTGGACTGGTCCATCTACGAGAAACCTTGGTGTGTAGTAAACGTTGGTGGCGTACGGAAACACTCCCTTGCTTGCTTCTACATTTTCCGACTCTCTCTCTCTCTTTCTCTCTCTCTCTCTCCATTTTCTTCCGCCCCCTTTACCACTAGGTTGCAGGTTTCCTCCAATCGCTATTCCTCATCTGTACTCTCGTTACAAACTCTCCCCTTCTCTCCCCTTCTCTCTCTCGAGGTTTCTCTCTTCTTCACTTTCGCATTCTCTCCATCTTTCTCTCTTTACCTCCATCGGTTTCTCTTTTTCTCTCACTGGCCTAGAGCTCAACATATACAGAGTTTAACTCATTGTTTCACTTTTACGCAGCAAACTTGGTCGTTTCACGGATAAAAACCAGCGCAGGAGAGATAGGAGAGGAAAATAAAGGGAGAGAGAGAGAGAAAGAGAGAGGGAGGGAGGGAGGAAAGTGGAGTACTGGCCAGACGATGGAAACCCGATATTATCGCATCGCCCGACGAGCATCCTCGGCCCCGAGGCCCCAACTGTGTAAACTCCAGACCTTTTTCCTCTCTCTTTTCTATCTCGTATCTTTTCTTCCTCCCCCTCCCCTCCTCTTCCTCCTCCTCCTCCTCCTTCTCCTGTTTCTACGAAGCTTTACGTCGTTAAACGTTAGAACCTATTGTCATTCCATCCTCCAACCCCTCTACTCTCCCTTCTTCCTGCCTCTCTCCCTCTTTTTCTTTCTCTCTCTCTCTCGAAGCTTCGACAATTAGCGGAACAGATATTTCCGAGGCTCTCGAAAATTTTTGGCTTTTTACGTCAGAGCTTGTTTGCTAAGGGAATTTAAGAAGTGTGTACATATGCGAGTGTGTTTATGTGTGTTTGCGTGGTGGATTATGGCCTCTCGTGATTTTCGGCACTATTCCAACTCGGCCAACTCCCTTGTTTCTTCTTTTCCATCCTTCACTTTGCTTTCCTTTACCTCCCCTTCCTTCTTTTCGTTGTAGCTGATTTTTCGAACGAGGTTTCACTATTTTCGCTCCCTCTTTAATGCTCCTTCTTCTGCCAAAAAACATCAGGATTAATGGATCGAGTCTCTCTGAATATCACTGTTAAACTGCAACATTGACCTTAACAGATTTTACCAGCGATACGTAGCTTTCGAATAACACGAGCAAAGAAATATACATTCTCCTTTACCCTTAAATTCGTCCTTTACATTTTCGTCGCACGTTCATTTTATTTTATTATCGAGTTTTTTCTGCTTGTTTACTAAATATCTCATGTTTTTATTGTTAATAAAACCTGTGAACAGTGCAATGTGTAAATTCTCGTTTAAACTATTTCAATTATGAAACACTGCAAAAGTGCTAAAAAGTGCAAAAAACTCTGTACTAAATTTCATGAATATTCATTCGATAGTTTACTGCAAAGTGAAACTCTATTTTTGATGCGCAGCTTTTAATTTCTAATCAAAATATTTAAGTCGTTACACGTAGTTGTCATAACTGTAAATCGCGCATTTTTTTTCTCGTTACTGGAATGTAGTTCTCGATCGAGAACAGAAAGTCATATAATAAAACAATTAGTGAACTTCATAAAAAAGTTTTATTTATCGAGATATATTTAAAAATTGAAATTTTGCCTATTTTTTAATATATATTGACAAGAAAATTCATTTCAGTCATAAAAAAAATTCTTGAATACCGTTTACTATGACAACTGCTTATAAGCCTTAAGGAGTTCGATTAGTTTCTCGGGGTCAAAAGTCACCCTGAATAAAAAATGCCCTGAGCTATTCTTATTCGTGCCAAATATTTACATCTTTTACTGGCTTTTTCTAACGTTTTATAATCGTGATAAGTAGTTGCTCAACAACAAACAAAAAAATACTAAAAAACAGTGTCAGAACAGGTCAAGTTATAATTCACGATTATTCACCATTACTATATTCTCTAGTCTACCAAATTTCCGTTATTCGATGACTTTATTTAAATAGAAAAATGATAAAACTGTGAACATCGAACTTGTAGTCAACTTTTCCCTCAAGACGAGTAGCTTCGACAATTAAAAACCCTAGACTTCTGAATTTTAGTACGTAAAAAGCAACCGAACGATATTGTTAAAATTTTGAGAATAAATGCAGAAAGTGTTCGTCTGCATAAAATAAATAAATTCAAGTTCGAAAGTTGGAACCTTCGTAATAAATCCTTCCTTCTTAACTAGGCATTAATGATTTGTTTAAATTTCGTCCCGTAAGCAACAATTTAGACATTATACATATTTTGATTCTACAGAAATCTCAAGAATTTTAAAGCTTCCCTTCATTCCTACAATTTTAATGATAATAATCTATGTAAGTTTTTGCATGTGCATGTAAAACTTTGTGTCAAATAATAAACATTGCACGTGGACTGAGAGGATTCCACAATAGTTTCGCGGTCTGGGTCAACGATAGAGAGAATGAGAAAGAGACAGAGAGGAGGAGATATCCATATGTATAGAAAAGACTGCTCTGGCCCAACCAGCCAGGAGTTACGGTCGACGTTCCTCGTACACTCGCCTTCCCTAGCCAGTGGATAAAACCGATATTGCTCAGACTTCGCTGCAACCACATATCGGGGACTTTCACCATTACTCTAACCTCCTAAAACCCAATGAATTTACGTGTCTACAGTCTTTTCTAGTGCTCACGAACATCCCGAATGTCCATGCAATTATTTGTTGGTTTAGTCGTTATTTTTTTAATTCGGAAACGAATTATTTTGTTTAAAATCTTCTATGTTTAGGAGTATTCTTTTTTATGAGCATTTTTCTTCCTCTGTTATTTTTTATTCATTGTTTTTTATTTTTTTATGTTTTATTTTGTATTTTTTATGTTTTTTAATTTTTTTTTTCGTAAATTATGCACTTTGACGAACAAGTTTTTGCTTTTCGTCCACTTGGGTGAACAATTATTGTAGATAACAACATTTATATTGTTCACTATTTTTTAAGGTCATTTAAAATTTGAATTACTCAAGGTTTTTGATTTCTTGGTTGAAAACGCATTTCTGCTTGATTGTCGTCACTAAAAAAGTTGATTGATTAAAAAGAAATGTGTTTCCAGAAAAAAAAAAATTGTACCCGAACTAGAACGACCCGTATAATCTCTCGGGGCTAAAATCGCCAAGCCTCGCTCGTAATATTGGTTTTCTCGAGCTTTATATTGGTGATAGCCCTTTGCAGGATATGTACGATCTGTGATACGAATTATCGAGGGACATGCCATCGTTTCAATGTCGAATTATTGAGAAGAAAAAATATCGGAGAATTTGGAGGAGATTTAGAAAAAATGTACATTGAAAAAATTCGTCAAGGTCGTATGTTAATACGAAGATCGTAATAAATTCCTCATTTCCGTACTAAGAACCATAAAAAAAAAATCTTGAATGTCAATAAATATGTGTGATTATCTAAATCAATAAAATCCTGAAATAAATCCATTAAACATCAAAATATACAAGACTGAAAAAAAAAATTTGTTATTTAATGTATTTTTAATCAATTTTTATGTTTGCAAATTATGATTGTTATTATTTCGAAAATACAAACCTTTCACGTTGAAATTTGAGACTTTGCACAACCTGTGGTATTTTTTGTCTAAAGTTCCAGAGATGAAGTGTATCGTCTGCTGTAGCAGACAACAATCCTCCCTCATTGATGAGGAATTGCAATTGAATAACAGCCGCACCGCCATCGTGTTTTATGTTCACGTCTACGCCAGGTCTTCCCAAACTTTTTCATTCAAATTTATCGTCAAGAAAAATGATAGATTTATGAAAAAAATCGATATTACTGGAGATAAATGAGTGAAAAAAAAATGCTTTTCTGGTCAAATCAAAGGATACATTCTGAGGGATCCTGATTTAGTGCCAATAGCCAGCAGTTTTTGAATCGGATCGAATGCCAGTGCAGTTGGTTGATGTGGAAATCCATGTCTAAATGTCTGTAACACGATAATTCGAAAGGAAATTCGTATTGTAACAAAAAAATTCATGAAATTTATTCATTTTTTCACATCCTAGTGTTTTATTATTTTAGATTTATATTTTCTAGGATAATTTTGTGATTTACGTCGATTGATCCATCATTATCGTAACTGACGTTGAAAAAACCAATTTTTTTCGGTATTTCTTGTTATTTTCATATTTCTTTTCGTGCGTAATATTTTGATATGGATCGACTGAAATTGGAGCTCGTTACGAACCTTAATTAAACCTGGTACCCATGACATATTTCATTATTTTCGTATATTCGAAAGTTACGAAGCTATATTTAATTGTCAGAGGTGGGTGTTTGTTCGCGACATGTGAAAGCAACATTTTCGCTGGCTGTTTTTCACGGTCGAGATGAAATTCCATCCGTACTCAATTTCATTAAATTTTTTTTTTCATTTTTAATATTTCATTGCTTTTCACAATCCGAAAACGAATTACACAGAATAATATTCAAGTATTTACATTGTTTTTTCATTGAATCTTTCTTTTATTTTTGGACCTATACGAAGAAAATTGAAACTGGAAAATTGTCGTTCGTTACGGAATAGAAACACTCGATCTTTCAAGATGTCAAATCATTGTTATTTTTTTTTTTTGATCGTGACAAACGCAAAGAATTGAAGATCATTAACAAATCAGGAGACGAAGACCTTGTGATAATTCTATTGACATTATTTCTCGAAATATTTTTATTCTGGAATTTGAATGAACGCTATTTGATTGAGTTTTAATTGCTTTTATGAAGCCACGTGATTTTTGTTTCCTAGTGCAGAAATGTTGTTCTCGAAAATAGATTAAAAGTGCTTTTACGTTGATGAAAACAACTGTCGAATACAAGTTTGGACGGAAATTGTGATCGGGAACAAAGTTCCCTGTAAATTATGTAGTTATTGACGTTCGTTTACTCTGAAAACATTAGTTTTGAATTCGACGTTCAACACACGAGATAATTGTTTATCAATACGGACGCACTTTAAGGTCTGCATTTCCTGATTCCGTGATTTCGTTTCAATGTCATTTGCTATTTCCGATTTATTCATTTTCACAAACGATACAAATTTTTCTTTGCATTAGAAACGCATTAAAAAAATGTTTCTTTCTCATTTTTCCAACATTAGTTTCTATTTCGTGAATATACGATTTTCCACGTTGAATTTCGACGTTAAAATGTATTTTTTGTTTCTTCAAATTTTTCGTTTAATTTTCAATCATTTTTTTCGAATTTTTCGTTTGGATTTCCTCATTTCAATCGAAAGAAAGAAATTTCAATTATTTTTCTGAACAAAATCTTTGTTCCAACCATCTTCATATCAAATCTGTTTTTTTGTGCATTTTCGTAAATAAAAACAAAAAAAAAATTATTCGTCTCCATTTTTCATTACAATGTACTTTAGATTTATCGACAGAAATATTGAATTCCCGTGGCATTAAAAAAGCCATAATGTTTACATTCTTGTAATAAATATTCAGAGCAGATATTTCATTCGCAAGTGTAATTTGGTTGAAGTTAAAGGGATGAGATCAATAAAGACGTTCTTTTCCTCAGGATGATCTTTTGACGCGGGCGATTTAGTCGCGATTAGTATATTCATGCGGTTTTACGGCGCATGTGAAGTCCCCTTTCGTACGGAGGTAAAACGTTTCACGCTTATTGCATATCGTTTATCCGATTTCATTTTTTTTCTCTGCTTTTTTTTTTACGCCACGGAGTAAACACTGGCACATAAATCATCGTCTGTCAAAATCAAATGAAAAGTAACGATTTTCTTCTTTTTTTTTCATTATTTTTAGCCGAGGTACGAGAAGAAATTTTTTCTTTATAGCCAATCGCGTTTTACGCCCGTACTACGCTGCATAAATATATAAAAATGCACATATATGTACGTGTCTTTGTGTAGGAGTGGGGGGAGGTAATTTGATTTTCCAAAATACTGACCTTTTTGACTTGAAAATGTTCTGATCTCAGTGTCTCGACGATCTCTTGGTCGGGTTTAACCTGTTGAGCAACCGAAGATCGAAAACCGTCGAGAACACCCTTGATCGTGAACTTCTTCATCTCGGTTCGTATCTCGACTTGATCGCACTTTATTCGCAAAATTCACATGTAACGTACAATGTTTTAAATTGTATTTTATTATCGGTGCGCGCGCTGGTTTTCCCGTCCACCCGGTTGGCAAAAGTTTTTCTTGTTTCGTGTTTTATTCAATTTATTATTATTTTGCTATGAAATAAAACGATAGGATGGCTGTCGCACGAAATGGGTATTTTTCGACTAGAATTTGACTAGTAAAATGTACGCTCTGAACCTGACTTTACGGCGCACACGTTTTTTCTTTGTATTGTTATAGATAATATATTCCGATCGGTAACACGTACGATATTGGTTTTACGATGATATACGACGAAAAAAACGCGTTTGTCACGCACAGAAAAAATTTCCCGCTGACATGTTCGCACATTTCTACTGCCCCCCTCCCCCTCCCGCCGCCCCGCGCGATTGTGACAAATGTCACTTTTTTCTTTCTCCCTCTCTTTATGTTCTCTTTATGTTATTTATGATTATAAAACGCCAAAGTTGAAGAGAGAGAAAGAGAACGAGAATAACACGGTCGGGCGATCGACGAAAAAAAAAAATAATAAACGTCCCTCTACATTTTGCTTGTTATCGAAGTGTTTACGTCAGCTCGCGGTTACAAAACGTATGGCCATGCGAACGTGACATTAGAATATGTTTTATAACGTCCCTCCTCGCTCCCCGCCAATCCGTAACACGACAAATAATCACGACTCAGTTCTCCCGCACATACGAAGCTCACTCCGCCGCTCTGGCACAGCCTGTTTTGGTAGAGATGACAGCAATGCAGTGTTGTTTAATCGTGCCAGATCAATAACTGGCAACAGGCTCCGCGGCTAACCAGCGGACACTTGTGAAGTAAAAATTTCAACAAATCCTACTTCCATGTCACGTCCCGAGCCCTTTTTCGACAATTTTCCTATTGGTCCTCCGTTATCTTCGACAGCTTGAAAGCCTCAGCGATTCCTCGCACTTTCGCGATATTCAACCAATCCAGAGCATTAACTGCAAATTTCGACCAATGAGGACGCAGAAATTTTACCGAGAATATAACCTCGATTCACTCGGCAACGACACGCTTGAAAATGGGGGCTTTGGAATCATATGGGAATCGAACAATCTCGAGTTGCCAATTGAAAATTTGTTCATATTTTTTATACAAAAATCGAAAGTAGTCGGTCGAAAGTACTTGATCGAAGATTTTTCGTTTTTTAGAACTGAAATTCGACAGTTCGCTGGATAAAAAGATTTGTAGATAAAATTTTAAATCTTTCTTTCATCTCCAGTTATCTAAACACCATCTAGATATCTTGTCCTCGACGCTCAAGGGAATAATTAACCAATCACAGACTTTGTGTATATTTCTCAACGAATCAGAGGCAGCATAAGTATAGGACAGTCAGGTAGGAAAATTGTAGACGAATCACTGAGCGTAGGTAATCATCTATTTGCAGTGCAAACATATAATCATTCAGTATTTTATTACCTCTTACTGGGACCACGTTGCGAGGTAAACTTTGTTGTTGTTGTTGGTAAAATCACGTATCGTCTGCTCGATCATGCGTTTTTAATATAATTTCATCCACAAAATAGGATCACAAAAATCAGAGATGGCTGTGATCCGCAGGAGTGCTACAATATTTGAGAGGTTTATTAATCCCTATCGGAAAAAACTACCAAAATATGGTGAATTTCACGATTTATTGATTTCTTGAAGGCTATCTATCGCGATCGTTTTTTACCCCCGAATGCAGAGTTGCATGCATTTTTTAAAAATGCCCAATTCAAGTGATTATTGATCAAGAAGATGTTGCTTTAATTACAGGAACCGACGCTAACAAAATGTCTGAGAATTTCGACGATAAAATTGTTTGGATGGACATGGAAGTAAGTTTTTCTAAGATATTTAATGTAAGGCGTTAAAAATAAACACAACTAACAAACATTCACACTTTATTCTTTTATTCATCCTTGGACTCACTCTTCGTCTGTCAAACTCACTTCGTCTAATTAACAAAGTGAAAAATTGTTAAACTCTCCTCATAGTTGACAAACTTCATGCACCAAAACATTTTATTCCAAAATTTCGATTTCAAATTGTTCAAAAATGTTTCCAAGCTTAGCTTTTTCATTGAAATCAGTGCTCGAGGGTACAAATTTACACAATAATCATTATTATGTCGAAACATTCTTTCTGTCAGAAAAAGTTAACTCTTATTTGTGATCTTTATGAAATGTTCTCTTCGTATGATACAGATGACTGGATTGGAGGTTGACACATGTCATATATTGGAAGTAGCTTGTTTAGTAACTGATTCAAAGCTTAAAGTAATAAGCGATGAATTTAGTGTAGTGATTAATCAATCGGACGATGTACTGGCGAATATGAACGCATGGTGCATAGAAAACCACCAAAAAGTAAGTTAGCAGCAAAATACTTATATATTTTCATTTCAACCTTTCATTGATACACTGAGTGATTTCAAGTAAATTAGAAAATCAAGGTAATAAATAAATCAGTTTTAACTTGAATCGATTCTGTTGATTGTTCAAAAAAAAATTGAATACAGTCGAGGAATATTTTTTTAGACTGTTCCTCCCTATTTTAGCGAAATAAAAATAACATGGTCTTGTTTTTCCGCAGACGGGACTGACGGAAGCTTGCAGAAATAGCAAAATATCTCTGAAAAGTGCAGAAGCAGATTTGCTCAAATTTGTACAATCTTATGTGCCAAAACAAAAATGTCCATTAGCCGGTAATTCAATTTACATGGATCGATTGTTTTTGGCCAAGTACATGCCCTCTGTTAACGATTATTTACATTATAGAATTATTGATACTTCGAGTATAAAAGAATGCACAAGGTAATAAAAAACTCAAAGTATTTTTCCAACTTTTAGACTTGAGATTAAAATTATGAGAGAATAAAAACTACTTAATTTGAATAACATTTTTCCAGGCGGTGGAATTATCAAGTCTACAAAAATGCACCACAAAAAATATGCAAACACCGTGCGATTGACGACATCAAAGAAAGCATTAGAGAATTACAGTATTATAAGGACAATGTTTTCAAACTTAGTGATTTATGATTAAAGATGTAATAAATTGAATTTCATTCCCATACGAACGTTCAACATTTTCTTCCGACGCCTTTGTCACAACGAAAAAATGTCACGAGAATTTGACATTCATAGGGATTTACGATTTTTTTATTTCACGGCATATCAAAATTTGGTCTTGCTTTTCGAATTTATTTTCGTAAATGAAAACTGAAACTAACATTTCCGTTTAAAAAAATGAACAAAAATAATTTTCGTTGTTTTTTTGTATTGCTGCAAATATCTTGATCATATAAAATAGATATAAAGTATAGAAAGTAAACTTAGTCAATAAAAAATAACGATAGGGTGAATATTTTTTGTGGACAACGTAACCTAACTTTTGCTTGATCGAGTAAAATCACGTGGCATCGATCGACTCCACGTGGCTCGAACAGCGAGCGATCGTGGCGATCGTGGCCGATAGGTTGATGGATGTGGAGTAGACGAGGTAAAAAAGGGAGATGAGAAATTGACCAATGAACGAGGCTTAAAAGAGACAGAAACATTGGTATCTCCTCCCTCTCAGAAGTGCAAGAAAAAAATGAGCAAAAAAAAAACAAGAAGCGCCACAAGTCTCGGGTATGCCAAACAATCCCCGGCAAGTGATTAGACTTTAATTTCTTCGTTAATCGCCAATCATTGTCAGTCGTCGCGCATAGATCAGAACTTGGATATTTCCTCGATGTTTATTTTCAAAAGTCAATCGCTTAGTTTGAAATAATAATCAACATAACGGGTTTAAAAAAAAAGATAAACGAGATATAAAGAAGAGACTTTCACACAAACGAAAGAGCTCGTGTTTAAAAATAGGTGGATAACCCATATTGAGCTGTGTGCGTTGGAGTATCGTGCTCTCTCGGTGTAGTCTCCGTATAAGTGAGTTTTCAGCACCCGCACAACCTCGACAATTTAGCCCGTTACGCGGGTGATCACCGAAACTCTATTTATTTATTTATTTTCAATTTTTTTTTCTACTTCGTGTGTGTGGAAATATTGGCAGAGAATCGAATAAAGGAGGAAAACATGGCCTCGAGAGTAACTATGGCACAAGCTTTAGGTACAGATGGTAGTGATTATAATCACAGACAAAAAATCGCATCGCAATATCAAATGAGGTGAGCAAACAATGAAAAAAAAAA